>CAUYLG010052565.1:0-67236 GCA_963573385.1 Cacajao melanocephalus | reverse complement strand
GTGATGAAAATGTTCTAGAGTCAGATGGAAACAATGGTTGCACAACTCTGGGAATGTACTTAAAAATCATGGACTTAGGTACTTTAAACAGGTGAATTTTATGGTATGTGAGTTATATCTCAATAAGGCTTTTTTTTTTTTTAAGACGGGGTTTCAGCATGTTGGTCAAGCTGGTCTTGAACTCCCGACCTCAGGTGATCCGCCTGCCTTGGCCTCCAAAGTGCTTGGATTACAGGCGTGAGCCACCACGCCCGGCCTCAATAAGGCTTTTATAAAAATAAATAAAGAGAAAAATAAAACCCAGAGTTGGGCTTGATTTCACAGGCCTGTAGGGAAGAAGCTGCTCCATCGCCATGAGACAGTTTAAAGCCAGCATTTCCAACAGAACAGAGAGCCCATGAGGAAGCTGAGCCATGCTGGGAGGGCTTGGGAGGGCAATGTACCTTAGAGGCAGAGGTGACCTGTGACTTAACAGCCCCCTTCAGTCTCTGCCTTTAGGTTCAACATGGGTTGGGCAGTACAAAACCACAGGGCAGTTGAAAATGTTGAGCAATTCCTCTTATCAGAGGGGATTAGGTGTGCGGTTATTTAAGGATTATACAACGTCATGGAGTAGAAGGCAGTGCCAAAGACAAATATGAGCTGGACTCCGGACGGCCAGCAGGCACTCAAGCCTTCAGAGGCCTCTTCTCCCTGCAAGTCGCTACTGTGCATCCTTCAGCCACAGACAAGGGGGCACCGGGAACACTGTGCAGATTTCCAGGCTCCCTCAGAGCTCCCAAAACGACTCTGTACCCTCTTGATGTGAATCAGACAATATCTTTCAGGGTTTTGAACCATTTGAGGGCATTCTTAACTACATGGAAAAAGAAGAAACAGGCCAGCCGCGGTGGCTCATGCCTGTAATCCCAGCACTTTGGAAGGCTGAGGCAGGCGGATCACCTGAGGTCAGGAGTTCGAGACCAGCCTGACCAACAGGGAGAAACCCCGTCTCTACTAAAAATACAAAATTAGCTGGGTATTGTGGCACGTGCCTGTATCCCAGCTACGCGGGAGGCTGAGGCAGGAGAATCGCTTGAACCTGGGAGGCAGAGGTTGAGGTAAGCTAAGATTGTGCCATTGCACTCCAGCCTGGGCAACAAAAACGAAACTTTGTCTTAAAAAAGAAACAAACAAACAAACAAATCTGAATGCCTCTGAAGGGCTACAGTTATAAACACTGCAAAGACAGCTTTATGTAAGTCTCCAAAGAGGCACCAGCAGCTCCCCAGGTACTCACCAAGGAAGTAGTTCATCATCTGGGGTGTGTGGTGAGGGGTGGGGGCGATCCGTAGGAGCTCTTCCCCCCGGGGTACTGTAGGGTAATTGATTGCTTGCACATAGATGTTATGTCTGCTCATTAGTTCATCACAGACTTCTGTGTTTTTAGCAGCATCTGCAACCTAAGATGAATGAGAGCAGAAGGTAAGGTCACGACAGGAAGGACTACCCCTTAGAGATTCTAACGAACATAGTCCCCACAACGCTCAGGCTCAAGACCAGACTGTAGCAACACATGCAAGCTTGGGGGAGAGGGAAAGTGCTGCCCAAACGTCTGTCATTTAAAAGGAGCCAGTGTTGTTTAGTGAAGACCAGAGAGCCAAAACCTTATGAAAAAGAAATACATTTTTAATGAGAAAACACTGGTTCTGTTCATACCCAGGATGTATAGTGTAGATTCAGTTATACTAGCTGTATTCATTACACTTATTCAACTGTGACACCAACAGTGCTATCATTTATAGTGGGAAGGGCAAAACCTATTTTGAAATTTACTAAGTAGAAAGCCATACTTCAAAGCTGGCCAAGCTCAAGCTTCTGGAGTTTGCCCTGTGTTTACCCTGTTAAGGTCAGTGCTCTAGAGAGGGAACTTCTGTCTCAGCCTGCTGGGTTCAAAGGCTTTCTTCTCATCATGAAGTCAGCCAATGGCGGAAACATGACAGAGGGTGGCTGGCTACAATCTTGCCCTGGCAGTCACCCCGCTCAAGCCCAACTTCAGGAAGGTATGAAGCAGAACAACTGCACATCACGTGTAGAGGCACAGCCCACAGCAAAGTCCAATCAGAGACAGGCCATTACCCGCACTGGGATGATGTGGCTGGGGCAGTGGACCACAGGGAGACCAGCATCCATTAGCATCTGTCTCATGAGCTTGACGTTGCGCTGGTGCTGGCGGCGAAGCGCCCGTCCCTCAGCGCTCTTCAGGATCCGCACAGACTCTAGGGCTCCAGCCAGCAGCATGGGGGGCAGAGAGGTGGTGAAGATGAAGCCAGCAGCATAGGACCGTACAGTGTCAATCAGAGAACTCGTGCTCGCGATGTACCCTCCAACACAGCCAAAGGCTTTGCCTGGGAGAAAACAGCTTCTTTTATTACAGCAACAGCTTCTAAAGGGACACAGCAAAGTGTTGCAGAGCTCAAAGCACTGCCTTTTCTCCTTATCTTCTTAATTTGTCCTAGGACTGATTGGAGTAGTCATGCACCGCATTAACGATGTTTCAGTCAATGACAGACCACATATATGATGGTGGTCCCATAAGATTATAATACTGTATTTTTACTGTACCTTTTCTAAGTTTAGGTATGTTTAGATACACAAATACTCACCAGGGTGTTGCCTACAGTATCCAATACAGTAACATCTTGTACAGGTTTGCAGCCTAGGAGCAATAACAGGCCATACCACAAGGCCTAGGTGTGCAGTAGGCTATACCATCTCGGTTTATGTAAGTATACTCTATGGTGTTTGCACAATGAGGAAATTGCCTCGTGATGCAATTCTCAGAACATATCCCCCATCGTAAGCAATGCGTGACCATAAAAAGGTATCTGCTCTTCCTTTTTTTAGAGACAGGGTCTTGCTCTATCACCCAGGCTAGAGTGCAGTGGCATGAAACACAGCTCACTGCAGCCTCAACCTCTGGGCTCAAGTATTCCTTCCACTTCAGCCTCCCAAGTAGCTGGGACAGGTGCTAACCATCCTGCCTACTAATTTTAAAAAATTTTTATTTTGTGTAGTGAGGAGGCCATGCTTCGTTGCTCAGCTCTGGTCTCAAATTCCTAGGCTCAAGTGATCCTCCTGTCTCAGCCTCCCAAAGTGCTAAGATTACAGGTGTGAGCTATCGGGACTGGCTATCCATTTCTAAAAGGGAAAAAAAAGCTAAGGAAGGTTACAAAACGATCTTGTCAAAAGTCATATGGCCAAGCTGGTGTCTAACCAGGATCAAAATGCAGGTCTTCCAACCAGACCTGACACCTCAGTGGCTGGCCCCAGTGTGCCCAAATACCCAGCCGCTGCCTCCCCTCCCACCATCTGATTCTGCTTTGCCTTTCTCACCCAGGCTTGCTGCTCTGACAGCCAGCACAGCTCCAGTCCCATGTCTGCACTGCATGTGTTCTTTGGAACAAGACTGGCTCTGCAGGGCTTGCACCATCCTCCCACTACGAACATTATCCCACAGGCTGGAATTTTACCCAGCTGAGGCATTAACTGTTTTAGTGTGACTGGTGTTATTTCCTACTTAAGTAAGAACAAAACTCTTGGCAATTAATGCATTTGCTAGACAAATATGAAAACTCAGAACCTGTTAGGATTCATTTAGGGCCTTGGTTTTCAATTCTCATTGAGTCCCTTTGTATAATCTATATCTCAAGTTTCAGGATTAAAAACTCCAGACGAGGCCAGGTGCAGTGGCTCACGCCTGCAGTCCCAGCACTTTGGGAGGCCGAGGTGGGCTTGAGCTCAAGAGTTAGAGACTAGCCTGGCCAACATGGTGAAACCCCGTCTCTACTAAAAATACAAAAATTTGCCAGGCAACACCTCAAGCTCAAGTGATCTGCCCACCAGAAGGTTGAGGTGGGAGGATCACCTGAGCCCAGGAGGTGGAGGCTGCAGTGAGCTGTGATCACACTTGGGCGACAGAGTGAGACCCTGCCTCAAAAAACAAAAACAACTCCAGAAGAGTCTTCATAGATCTTAACGTTACATTCAATAATTAACGTTTTTGCCAAAACCACATGCACAGCTGGGTTGGTTCAATTTTCTATGGTGCAAAGTTTCTCTCTCTAGCATTTTCCATCTCACAATGACCGTACTTTCAAAGAGCCCACATCAGGAGACCTCCTTAAAAGAGAAGAGCTTCTTGAATTAGGAAACATGACCAGGTGCTTTTCTCCTGGTAGGGTTCCACCCTTAGAACTCCCAGGCTCTCATCAGGCACGGTGGCCCACACCTGTAATCCCAGCACTTTGGGAGGCCAAGGTGGGCGGATCACCTGAGGTCAGGAGTTCGAGACCAGCCTGACCAATATGGTGAAACCCCATCTCTACTAAAAATACAAAAATTAGCTGGGCATAGTGGCAGGCGCCTGTAGTCCCAGCTACTTGGGAAGCTGAGACAGGAGAATTGCTGGAACCGGGGAGGTGGAGGTTGCAGTGAGCCAAGATCGTGCCACTGCACTCCAGCCTGGGTGACAGAGCGGGTTCTCATGCCCCTTGATGGTGCTGAAGGACACTTTTTAAAAAGCCTGCCCTTCCTTTACCAAGCATAGGCTATAAACTGTCATTTTAGCTAACTGCTAGACGGGTTTCCAACTGCCTTACCCACTTTTGAAGGCTTAAAAAAAATATTGAAATTTACACAATTTTTATCTCTTTAGGGTTCTCATAGGCAAAGGGAATGTCTATAGTAACTGCATACAACTCATTTACCTTCTCCACAAAAATTGTGATTTAGGTCCTATTGTTTTCTCCATTATATTGATGATGAAACTGAGGTATAGAAAAGTTAACTACCAACCCAAGGTCACACAACTAGTGAGGCGGCAGGGCTCCAAAGTCTAGCTCCCACCTACCATGAGACATAGCCTCTGTATGAGGAAGAGCAGAGGAAAACCAGGATGAATTGGAATGTTCCCACATGGCAGGCACAGAGCTCAGCACTTCCCAATGCCTGAACCTAACAAGTACTCCAGGAGAAAAGTACTAGAATTCTTTTTTCTTTTCAATTAAGAACAATGTGAGGCACAGAGAATACAGGCTCTTGCCATGGGATGTGGCTAGAGCCACAACTATGTTTGAAATGAGCTCAGATGGCAATAAATGGTCTATCTGTTGTTAGGCTATGGGATTTACTTTGATTCTAAGAGCCGTGCCTCCATGACCCAAGGGATTCCACTAAGCTGGGCCAAAAGAAAGAGTGGCCCAGGCTTTACATGCTGTCAGACTGTCTCTTCACCTGATCCCAGTTAGACTAGTTAGTCCTTGGCCTTGTTAGAATAATGGAATTTTAGTGTATGTGATGCAGTGTATACATACCAAGTGTTCCAGAAATGATGTCCATTTTTGGCATGACTCCGTCCCGATCCCCAATCCCTCCGCCTCGAGCCCCATACAGCCCCACCGCGTGGACTTCATCCACGAACGTGATTGCTCCAAACTCATGGGCCACATCGCACAGCTCTTCCAGTGGGCACACTGCCCCTGAGGAAAGACCAGAGGCTGCTCTGAAGAGCTTGCCACTTCAGAAATTTCTGTTTTAAGTCAGAACAATGTAAACTTATATTCTAATGTATCATTTTTAATATTCAAAGAAAATGAACTTCCTACAATTTCTAGGTTACTTGGGGTCCCAGAGCCTAGTAAAAGCCAGAAAAGAAAATCCACTTTCACCCAAATCTATTAAAAAAAAAAAGTCTACCAATTACAAAATCCTGGCAGAATGTAATACTACACAGCAATAAAAAAAGAACGAGACCATGTCCTTTACAGCAATATAGACTGAGCTGGAGGCCATCCTAAGTGAATTAATGCAGGAATGGAAAAACTAAATATCACTTTCTCTTCTAAGTGGAAGCTAAACATGAAGCACACATGGACACAAAGAAGGGAACAACAGACACTGGGGGCCTAGTTGAGGGTGGAGGGTGAGAGGAGGATAAGGATCAAAAACTACCTATTGGGTACTATGCTTATTACCTAGGTGGTGAAATAATCTGTACACCAAACCCCTGTGACACGTAATTTACTCATATAATAAATCCACACATGTAACCACTGAACCTAAAAGTTAGAAGAAAAAAAAAACACTGGCAGAAAGGAAAAGAAAAGTAAAAAGCACAACAAAACCCCATACTTTTAAAAGAGTTCAGGCCTCGTTTTTCATCTTAGGTTTCAGATAGATCTCTATCCACACTTACCATCCATTGAGTGGACAGTTTCAAATGCCACAATCTTGGGGACTGAGGGGTCAGATCTTTGCAGCAGTTCTCTGAGATGATTGACATCATTGTGGCGGAAGATGTACTTTGGCACTCGGCTGTTTCGAATCCCCTGGATCATGGAGGCATGGTTCCCAGAATCAGAGTAAATCTCACAGCCTAACACAACAAAAATGCTATTTATTGCCATCTGCATCAAAGGCAAATTATTTCCTAGAGAGAGACAACAGACTTTTCCTTGGAAATGATGCTCTGAAAATGCCTACTAGGAAAAAGACACTGTGTGCCAGTTTCTTCCTGGCAAAATAACTAGCTAGTGCTTCCCCTATGAGAAGGCCCAAAGGTGTAGAATAATCCTGTGGCAGGCAATTAATCTTATCTTAAATCTGGCTGCCTCACTCTAAACTCAATCAAGAGATAACTAAAAATGATTAAGAGACTTCTCCAAAGCATCATCTCAGAATACAAAACACATTTGAGGCAATTAGCTCAAGAACAAGATGTTTCAAGTTTGAACCTTCCCTGGTATCATGTTCTTACTGGAACCTATAACATACAGTTAGCACTCAATCCCAGAGCAAATGCCCAGATAGGACTGTTATTTTCAATTGAGAGGTTCTGGTAAGCCTTCTTTGTTGCTAATATTCTTGTTATTATTGAGAAACCCAAAAAACTCTAAGGCATCCATGCCAGGCTTCCTTACCTGGCATCATCTTAGCCAGAGTAAAGAGGGTCGAGTCATTGGCCACAAAGCACGAGGAAAACAAGAGGGCTGCATCTTTCCCATGGAGGTCTGCCAGCTCCCGCTCTAAGTCCACATGGAATTTACTAGTTCCAGAAATATTTCTAGTACCACCTGCCCCAGCACCATGTTGTTTCAAAGTGTCCCTATTTAAGAAAAAAAAAAAAAAAGACAAAAAATAAAGCTCATCGCTCTAAACACTATGTGAATTTTTTCCTCTTTCTAGGATTGAGGAGATTGAAACACGTTGATGTAGCAACTCTCTCACTGTGAAACCTGGAGTCAGAAGTTTCAACTGATTTCATCTTCAGACTATGTGGGAGAAGGTGTCAACGCTAGGGTGATGATGCCCCCAGGAATCATCGAGAACAGTGTTCATTTAACAGTCAGTAAGTGCTTGGTATTAGCTGAGTTTCTTTTCTCTGAGAAACATTATTCTTTCCAATAACATGTTATTTTAAGAAAAAGAAAACTCTAGAGAGACATCCTGGATGGTGGTTACCCTCTGCAAGCCAGTCATGTAATGTTAGGATATATCACTATCATTAAACTTCAACTGGGACTCTCTTTAGCAAGCCTTTGGAGAATCTGACAAGCAACTCTCTCAAGCATCCCTAGGATGGTGAATCTCCTGAAGGACATGAATGACGGGATCTGTCATCCTTTTTAACATGTCTTTTGAAGTAGTTTGGTCTCTAGCACTGCTAGATTCATATTTCTCCACTCACAGCCACAACCAAGGATGTCTCTGTGCAAGGATGCCTGGTGTTAAAGGCACACTCACTTGCAGGATAGTAGGAAGTGAACTGACACATGTTGTTATTGGGCTTATAAGCTTGAACCCTCATAAGCTAAGGGGCTCCAGCAGCTACCTGCACATAAGCATTCCTTTAAAAGTAATCTGTAGATATTTTTCGGAACCTAAGAATAGTATTTTGCTATGGTACACTTTCAGCTACTGAATGTTATCTCCATAAGAAAGGCAAATAAACCAGCAATATTTGAAAGCCAAGGGCTACTTACATAACTGCCCCACACACCCGTGGGTGGCGACTCATTCCTAGGTAGTCATTACTGCACCAGACTGACACCTGCTTTTTGGTGATGAGGGAGTCTGAATAGTCATCTGCCATGGGGAAGATGTGTGCTCGCCGGTTCACAGTTTTAAAAACTCGATAGGTGTGGTCATTCTTTTTCTCATCAATTTTTTTCTCAAAGAAACGATCATACTGAAAAGTGGAAACAGCTAAAAATTGAACAAAAGACAGTACAGAATGGTGGTTGTGAAACACAGTTGTGTTTTGGTGAAAGACAAGTCTCAGCTTGGCCACTGAGTAGTAGGGAGATCCCGGGCAGGTTATTTGATGTCCTCATCTTGTAAGTAAATGAGACTGTATGTCAAGTGTTTGGCCCAGTGCCGTGGGTAGACAGTAGGTACTAAAGGACATAAGGCAGGCTACCAACAGCACCTGTAGTCACCACAACCACCAAGAGCACCTGCTCACTCAAGCAAGGGATATGGGTTTTAAGCCTCAACTCACCAGACATTTTTTGTTTTTCCTAGAGACAGAGTCTCTGTCTGTCATTCAGACTGGAGTGCAATAGCGTGATCATAGCTCACTGAACCTTGAACTCCTGGGCCTAAGCGATCTTCCTACCTCAGCCTCCCAAGTAGCTGGGACTATAGGTGTGGGCCACCATGCCTAGCTAATTAAAAAATTTGTTTTTGTAGAGACAGTGTCTTGCTATGTTGCCAAGGCTGGCCTCAAACTCCTGACCTCAAGTGATCCTCCCATGTCAGCCTCCCAAAGTGCTGGGATTACAGGTATAAGCCACTGTGCCCAGCCTCACCATATTTTATATTTAATCTGATGTATGTTTAAATGATAAATTCTCTCCTACATCAGGCAAATAACAATAAGACTTACATTTTGGCAAGTTATCTTGAAGAAGATGAGACACTCTTTCTGGTCTTTGCTTTTGCATGATGTCCTGGAAGTTCTTCAGCAGTCCACTGGGATCCCCTCCATCGGTTTTCACACTAACCACACTGGGGCTCACTGAGGTTTGAGCAACCTCTGGAATAAAAATAACAAGAAGCAAATGGGACCAACTTTCTATTCTGAGTTCACAATATCTTCCAGACATATTTGTCAAAAATCGCTTACTGCCTAGTTCACAAAAAGGGCCAAGCATAACTAAGGTTAGCTGTAACTGAGTGTACAAAGCATCTCCTCTATTTTAGTTACTGCAATGGCAGACTCTTGGTGTTGTTTCAGAGCTACAGGGCAGCTTTAATGAACAATAAAGTCCAAAGCTTTCTTGCTAGTTGGCATGTCTTATTCACTCCACTATACTCCCACCCCAATCCTAATCTCCATTTTCTGTTTTATTTTTGAGACAGAGTCTTGTTCTGTCACTCAGGCTGGAGAGCAGTGGTGTGATCTTGACTCATTGCAACCTCTGCCTCCTGGGTTCAAACAATCTTCCTTTCTCAGCCTCCTGAGTAGCTGGGACTACAGGCATGCACCACCACGCCCGGCTAATCTTTGTATTTTTGATCGGGATGGGGTTTTGCCATGTTGGCCAGGCTGGTCTTAAACTCCTGGCCTCAAGTGATCCACCTAGCTCAGCCTCCCAAAGTGCTGGGATTACAGGTGTGAGCCACTGTGCCTCGCCCTAATCTCAATTTTCTTCATAGAAAACAATTTTGGCCATATGCATAATTTCTGCTGGTAAGGCTTCTGGAGAGCCATGGGTGCTCTGCAGATATAGCCACAGCTGGAGTTAAGGCTGTAATTCAATGACTATCAGTAAGACACATAGCTCGGGAGCCCTGGGACCAGCACTTACTACAGTAAAACCATTGTTTTCTATCTTTATCCCACCAGATGATGGGAAAGACCAAAGGGACAAAAGGCAGCTGGTAGCAGCTCAGGACTGCAAGTTATTTTCAGAAATTAAGCAGTTACTATAAAAGCTGGTCACATCCTACACACACAACAGAAAAGAAAGTCCCACATTTCGCAATACAGTCCCTTGACTGTCTATCTTGAGGACCTTCCTCCCTGGCCCTAAAAGAGGAAGGTGTTCCCATAAATAATATACTAATAAAAAATAAAAAATAAGCTAATAATAGCTCATACACAAATCTGAGGGCCCAAAAGAACTAAAAGGACCTCTTCACTACCCTAATGGTTCACGACTCATCTCTTACCTTTCCTCACAGCATTCATTTCCTGCACATCCTCCTGAAGCTCAAGACTGGCTTTGCAGAAGACACTGCTGCCTCTTTGGCTCATCTGTGCTGCCAGGAAAGGGCATTTGCTTGCAGTGCCCTGGCTTGTGGCAGGCAAGGGGTGTCCAGACGGAAGCTGCATGCCATCTGGACTCTGCTGGGGTCCATCAGGAGCCTGCTGGACCTTGACTTTGGCAGTTTTGTCTTCTGAGAGAGGAAATGGAAAAAATGAAGCATCAGGTCTGGTTGCACAGTGTATAAGAAAACCATTTATTTCTTTCTCTTATTGCCTTGAAGATAAACTTAATACTCACTTTACCCCAACAAAGATAAACTTAATACTCTACCCTAGCATCCAGACACAAGCGTTTTTTTTTTTTTTTTTTTTGGGAGATGGAGTCTTGCTCAGTTCCCCAGGTTGCAGTGCAGTGCCACAATCTCGGCTCACTACAACCTCCGCCTCCCAGGTTCAAGCGATTCTCATGCCTCAGCCTCCCAAGTAGCTGGTATTACAGGTGCCCGCCACCACATCTGGCTAATTTTTGTATTTTAAGTAGAGAGGGGGTTTCACCATGTTAATCAGGCTGGTCTCGAACTCCTGACCTCATGTGATCCATCTGCCTTGGCCTCCCAAAGTGCTGGGATTACAGGTGTGAGCCACTCTGCCCGGCCACAAGCTTATTTTTTAGGTTCTGCTAATCTCTCTAGTTTTTCATCTGCCTCACAGGAAACAATGCTCCTGTGAAGAGTTAATCGGCACATTCCAGTTCCCTCTTAAACCCACAGTATTTCTCCTCATAAATCCAAAAAAGTACCATTTTCTAGTTTTAGAAAATCTGGAATCCTTGAGTTAGATCATTTCCAGTAATTTTTACCCCAACTACATTCAGCTTACTTCATGAAAGGACACACTTTCTAAGATAACTAAAAGTATTCACACACATTTTTCTCTCTATTATTTTCTTTTCCTTTTTTTTGGAAACATGATCTCACTCTGTCACCCAGGCTAGAGTGCAGTGGTATAATCATAGCTAACTGTAGCTTTGACCTCCAGGCTCAAGTGATCCTCCCGCTCACCCTTCCAAGTAGCTTGGACTGCAGGTTCTACTGCTTTTTGTAGAGACGGAGTCTTGTTATGTGCCCTTGGCTGCTATCAAACTCCTAGACTCAAGCAATCCTCCCGCCTCCGCCTCCCAAAGTGCTGGAATTATAGGCAAGAGCCACTACATTTGGCCTCTGCTAATATTTTCTAAACAGATTCTTGACAAAGAGGCTGGGTTTGCTTAACATAAAAGCTATTGGTTTTCTTCTAAACAAAAGAAATTAGACTAAAACTTAGGTCTTTAGATTGCTAATATAGTAAGAAAAAATAGGAGCATATCACATTCACATACCTCATCTACTTTCTCATCTAAATTCATTAAACTGCTGACTTAAAACAGTTGGCTGTTAATTATGCTTTTGTTAGAGTGACTTCCCTCTCTCCTTGAGCAAATTCATTCATCTTCTTTCTAGAAAAGTCTTTCTTCATCATTATGGAATACTCTCGTGAGTCACTGGCTAGCCTTTCCTATAACTTGGGTAAGATGTCTCAATACAGTTTTCATTAAAATCTTCTATAAAGGAAAGCCAAAAAAATTATTCTGAAGTTAATTTCATTTATTATAAAAGTAATACATATTCATTAAACAAAGTCTAGAAAAAAAATCCTATTATTTAAAACATAACTATTGCAAACATTTTGGTAAAAAATACACAACCAACTCTTGAAAATAAACCCTACAAAGGATTAAATCCTTTCTACTTAAAGAAAAAAAAATTCTTCTTACACTCCTACACCCAGAGAATACACCTAAGAAAAGCCTGTACAATATTCTCTAGGATTAAGTGGAACCTGAAAAGCCTCGTTCTCTCCTAGCAGAACCAGAGCAAACTAAATTTAACTTTAGTCTCTATTAAAAACAACAACAAATGTATATACAAATAAAGATAACAGGGCACGATCTCAGCTCATTGCAACCACCGCTTCCTGGGTTCAAGCAAGCCTCACCCTCCCAAGTAGATGGGATTACAGGCGTACACAACCACGTACATAACCACGCCCAGCTAATTTTTTTATTTTTTGTAGAGATGGGGTTTTGCCATGTGGCCAGGCTGGTCTCGAACTCCTGGCCTCAGTGATCCAAATGCCTCTGCCTGCCAAAGTGCTGGGATTACCTGGGATTACAGGAGTGAGTCACTGCACCTGGCCAAAATAAATTTGTCCCACTAATAAATACTGTACAATTTCACTTATATAAGGTACCTAGAGTAGTCAAATTCATGGAGACAGAAAGTAGAATGGTGGTTGCCAGAGGCTGGGGAGAGAGAAATGGAGAGTTACTGTTTGGTGGGTATAGGTTTAGTTTGGGAAGATGAAAAAAGTTCTGGAAATGGATGGTGGTGATGACCGCACAACAATGTGAATACCACTGAACTATACATTTTAAAATGCTTAAAATGGTATTTTTTCTTGTGTATTTTACCACAATAAAACAAAACTTTTAAGGAAGAAAACCCCACTATTTAAAAAAGCCAAAGGGGCCGGGCACGGTGGCTCACATCTGTAATCCCAGCACTTTGGGAAGCCAAGGCAGGTGGATCATTTGAGATCAGGAGTTCAAGACCAGCCTGGCCAACATAATGAAACCCTACCAAAAGTACAAAAATTATGCAGGTGTGGTGGTGCATGCCTGTAGTCCCAGGTACTTGGGAGGCTGAGGCAGGAGAATCACTTGAACCCAGGAGAGGTGGAGGTTGCAATGAGCCAAGATTGCATCACTACACTCCAACCTGGGCAACAGAGCAAGACTGTGTCTCAAAAAAGAAAAACTAAATAAATAAAAAGCTGAAGGCCAAATGTTTAATGAAAGAAAGATCAGAATAGAACATTCCAATTTAATATTTGTGTGAACGAGGCACTGAGGAAATACTAAAACCCCAACTGAAACTAACATGCAATCCAAAACCTGTATGTGCAACACTGGCCACTGTTTCACTTTTAAAGATGGAGAAACTAAAAGTGCCTACTCTTGGGCGACAATCATATGAAATAATCCGTGCACAGAGCAACCCTCTGTGAGTGAGTGTGGCCCTCACCACCACTGTGGACTGCTTCTAGTCTATCAGTGAGCACAAACACCCCTATCTGCTCCTTCATTGCCAATGACACTTACTCTCACTGGCCGGAGGGGTTTCCTTGATCTGTTGGTAGTGTACTGCTGCAGTGGACAGTGCCCGAGGGGCTGGCTTGGCCCCAACTTCCATCATCTTGGGGCAATTTTGGGCATAGAACAACAGAGATTTGCCTGCTTTCTGCAGAAAGGCCTGGGGGACTCGGGATAAGAATGGGCAGCGTCGAACAACAGTCTCCATGTTCAAGAAGTATGCTGGCTCCTGTGGAAAGACTGGTGATGAGTGACATCAACACTTGTTAATAATCAGGCAAATAACACCGCAAACTCACTGGATTCAGGTGTCACCTGCAGTTTATATAAAGGGTACCCTGGAATACTAACACTTCTACCTCAAAAATGCCTAAGGACAGCACGGATGGGAGACTCAGCTAAGGAATGGTGACCACACTCTACCCAGGTCATTAACTTCTTCATTCCCCAGCTCTACACAAAGGCACCTGCAAAGCACCTTCACCAAATGAAGTAAGTACTGACAGTAAATAACCAAGAGCGTGGAAGGGTGAGGGACAAGTCAAGAACAGGTTTGGGAGCCCAGAGGTTTCTTAAGGAGATGCACAGCGCAGATAAGACATCTTGGCTTACACCTGGGTGGAGAAGGGATGCTAGGAAGAAGCCACTCATTCATCCAGGCGGGGAAGACTCTTAAGAATCCTGACTTTCTCCTTATTCCCACATCCCCGAAACCACCCCTAAACCCGAGGAAGGAGTCCAGCAGGGCTCCGAGTCCCTGAGGCAAGGATTCCTCCGCGGTTGTGTCCCCACAGCAGGAAGAACTAGGCATAACTGAGAAAGGAGGGGCACAAACGAGGGTAGGGATATGAGGGCCAGCGCCTTGGGACTCACTGGGAACGTGCAGGGGCTAGAAAGTCGAGGGAGTTGAGTTTGGAGAAAGAAGGCAGTCCTCGGGGACTGGGGGTGAGAGGTGACCCGAGGTCGAGGTCTCGACAATGAGGGGAGGGATATGAGAAGGGAATTCTAAAGCGGCGGGTTCAACTGGGAATAGCCAGAGGGGGCCGAAAGGGGGAAACTGAGGCGACTGTCTAGGCAAAAGATCTGGAGGATAAACGCTGACCCGCCGCAGGCGGCGGGTGACTGGGACAGTGGGGGATGGGGTCCCAGTGCTCAGCGAGAGGTGCTCCGACTAGCAAGACACGCGAGGGCTTCCCCGGCTGGCGCCGCACCCACAACGCTGGCCCTCACCTGCGCGGGGGACTCTGCGAAGGCGGCGGAGGGCACTGAAGCCGAGAAGTCCAAACGAACCGTTCGTTGCCCTTGTCCAGGAGCAGCCTCAGGCCGCGACCGCCGGCGTCTTAATATACAGCGGGAGTGACCGCTGCGCATGCGCCTTGGGCGCGGCCTTCTTCCGCGCAGGCGCGCCGCGTAGCTCTCGGCGGGGTGGGTGGCGTGGACCGGGCTGAGAGGCCCACTTCTTGGGCTCTGCGGGTATCGTTGCGCCGGGGATTCCCTGGCTCGCTTGCCGGGAGGAGGAGCAACCAGGAGGTGGGCGGACGAGGACTCTTCCCGACCTTGTCCTGCACACTCGTGCTGCCTCCCCACCAACTACCCTGGGCTTCAGAACCCTACATCCCGATTGTGGGGTATAAAATGGCAAGGTCGAGGCGAAGTGCCGCTAGGGCCAAGTCGGGGGCTACAGGGTTGTCAAGATGGGTGTCTTGGACATGGAGGAAGAAGGAGATCCAAGGGATTCCAGCCCGGGGTGTTAAGCAGGATCCACTCCACCTGCAGCTTGCTTTGGAAGCTGTGAACTAGGGCTTCCTAGAGGAGGTGGGGAAGATCGCCCACAGATGAAGTGATCCTGGCGGGGTGGGGAAGAAGCAGGACACTCAACTGTGTCACTTTCTGGTCTAAGATGATCCAGAGAGCGGCAGAGGAATAGGGCTGGATGGAACCCATCTATTCCACAGCTCTGAGCACTTGGGGAGGAGGGAGAGGCACAGGGTCTGACAATAGTTAGCATGTAACAAATATTTAGCCACTATTTTTATTTTTCCATCCAGGCTTGTCTGAAGCCCCTTGCTGGCCACCCTGGGCAAGCAGGGTGGCTTAGGCCACCATTCCAGAGGTCATCGTTGGGCCATACCTCCCTTGAGTTTCCCTGGCACAACACATGAATTGTAGGGCTTGGCAAACCCCTCTCAGGAATGCCAGTCTGGCTTCCTTGCTCCACACCCTTCCCAACTTGGCTTAGGCTGGATTGGGCTGGGCCTGTGCCAGGCTCAGAGGTACTCTCCTCCAGTCTTAAGGAAAGGGCCATTGAGGGTATTCCTTTTCCAGCTGGGCATTAACAAGAGGGACAAAGTCCAGAATGACGGTGACCAGGGTGTGTCCAGGTACTTTCCATTTCCCTCTCTGAGCATCCAGCTGGCTGCAAGGCAGGTGAGGCGAGTCTCCACCTTCAGAGGAGGCACCTGGGTTCAAGAGTGGCAGTGGGACCAGTCCAGGATGAGGGCTCTGGTCTGAGAGCTTGAGTTCTGTGCCATCCTGTCGAGGGATCCTGGGTAGTGCCCGTCACCCAGAGAGGACGAGAGAGAAAGATCAGCACTTGAACTTGGACCCAAGTACAGCTGGAAGTGGGAGCACAATCAGAATGATATTGAGTCCTTTGCTCATCTTTGGGCCTTGCATTCCTCATCTGGTCAATAGGATCATAATCCCTGACATGCCTGCCTCACAGGGTCTTTTGTTGTTTTTTGTTTGTTTTTATTTGTTTGTTTGTTTTGAGACAGAGTCTTCCTCTGTTGCCCAGGCTGGAGTGCAGTGGTACAATCTTGGCTCACTGGAACCTCTGCCTCCCAGGTTCAAGCAATTCTCCTGCCTCAGCCTCCCAAGTAGCTGGATTATAGGCGTGTACCACCATGCCCAGCTAATTTTTGTATATTTAGTAGAGACGGGGTTTCACTATGTTGGCCAGGCTGGTCTCAAACTGCTGACCTCAAGTGATCCACCCTCAGCTTCCCAAAGTGCTGGGATTACAGGCATGAGCCACTGTACCCAGCCCTCACAGGGTTTTTTTGGGGGGTGATCAGAGGCAAAGCCGAAGCAGAAAGAACTGGATAGTTGGGCATGGCTTCCAAACCTAGCTCTGAATCTTACTTGGTTATGGACTCGGGCAGGCCACAACGTCTTCAAGGCTTGGTTTCCTGATTTGTAAAGCTCTCCCAACCCTACCACTTGTGGCTGGCGGGAGGATCAGATGAAGTCATGTATTTCAGAGCCTTATTGTTTAAAACGGCAAGTCCCCAGCCCTCTGGGAATTTCCTGTTTAATATAGAGAAAGGTTGGGAAACAAGGCCGACTCACACAGAAAGTGAAATAGTGTTGTAAGCACCTCCAGAGGGAAGAGGAGGAGGCTATTACTCCCACAGGTGCTGAAAGAGGAGGATCCCAACCATGAGGAAGGCTTCCAGAAGAGAAGAGGTTGCTAGCTGGAAGGGTGGATCTACATGCGACTGGGAGACTGTGGGTGAAAACTTGAGTGGAAAAGGCCCAGCCCTGTGGGGTGGTTGGGGGTCAGCATGAGTACAGGATGTGGCACTAAGAAAGGCCCTAAATGAGCCACAGGGTTTCCCAGTGTCAGGGCCCAAAGAACCACCACCAGGGTACTGGTCAAAATGCAGATTCCTGGGCCATACTCCTTTGATTTTGACCCAGAAATCTGCATTTTAACCAGCACATCTTTCTGGTGAGGTAAGGGTGAAGTATCTTGGGATATGCTGCTTGAGTGGTTCAAGGTTTAAGGCCTTGAAGGACTAGGCATAAGCATGAGTTCTAGTCCTGTGAGATCTTGAGCAAGTGACCTCATGCCCTAAGTCTTAGTTTTGGTGTCTGTGAAGTGGGCCCTATTCGGGTCCCGTTGTGATCCTTATGGGCCGCTTCTTCCCCACTCTGTCCCCTCCTCCTCTTCCTCTTTCTTTTCTTTTCCTTCTCCTTTTTTTTTTTTTGAGATGGAGTCTCCCTCTGTCACCCAGGCTGGAGTGCAGTGTCACGATCTCGGCTCACTACAACCTCCACCTCCTAGGTTCAAGTGCTCCTCCTGCCTCAGCCTTCTGAGTAGCTGCGGACTACAGGTGTGTGCCACCACGCTCAGCTTTTTATATTTTTAGTAGAGATGGGGTTTCACCATGTTGGCCAGGATGATCTTGATCTTGACCTCATGATCTGCCCGCCTCGGCCTCCCAAAGTGCTGGGATAACAGGCGTAAGCCACCCTACCTGGCTCATTTCCTTCTCCTTCTTCCCCTCTTGCTCCTCCCTTGTCCTTCCCTCCTTCCCCATCTTCTTTTCCCTTTCTCTCTCTCCTTCTCTCTTCCTTACCCCTCCTTCCCTTAACCCTTCCTCCTTACCCCTCCCTCCCCTTTCCCTCCCTCCCTCCCTCCCTCCTCAGAGCTACAGCACAAACTTATCTTATCACTCGCTGTGGCCCTGAGCAGCTGGAGTTGAGGCAAGGTCAGGCCCCATCTCAGGGATGATGCTGGGGCCTTGTTTCCCTCCCACCGAGTCCACATCACCATCATCGTCACCACCACTGTCATGGTCAGGGACTACTGGGCATAGTATCCACCCAATGGTCAAGGCAAATGGAAAATGTCAACCCCAGCCCCCAGAATTCACTCTTTTTATTCTGGGCCCCAGGAAATATTTTTATTTTTATATTTTATTTTATTTATTATTGTTTTTTGAGATGGAGTCTCTCTCTGTTGCCCAGGCTGGAGTGCAGTGGCGCGATCTGGGCTCACTGTAACCTCTGCCTCCTGGTTCAAGCAATTCCTTGCCTCAGCCTCCTGAGTAGCTGGGATTACAGGCACCTGCTACCACGCCCGGCCAATTTTTGTATTTTTAGTAGGAACGGGCTTCAGCATCTTGCCCAGGCTGGTCTTGAACTCCTGACCTCATGATCCACCCACCTCAGCCTCCCAAAATGCTAGGATTACAGGCATGAGCTACCACGCCCCACCGATGTTGACATTTTCAATGATGGTGAGGGCTGAAGGGGTGTGTTCTCCAATCTTCACACGATGCCACTTGGCAAAGTCGGCTCCATCCATCTTGTACTGGGCACAGTGCTCAGCACCCATCCAGCCCACGAATGGTGGTCTCGCCATTTGTCCCTGCCAGGGGTACCACACCCTTGTCTACCTTGATGCCCACAACACTGCCCTTGGATTTGGTAACTTGGGGGATGGGCTGCCCATCATCCGCCTTCTGGTAGAGCGTCTCATGGAAGAGGATGGCACCCCCAATGCAGGGATTCACACAGTTGTCAGCTATCAGTCGCAGCTGGTGTTAGAAGCGCCAGTTCTCCTTGGTGTTCTCAGTGCCCGTGGACTGCAGCTCTTGGCAATGCTCCCAGTGGACTCATCTGCAGCCTGGACACCCTTGCCTGGAGCCACGATGCGGTGAGTGATGTCAGGCAGCTCCTTCTGCTTCCAGGTCAGTGCTGGATACTGTTAGGCCATGGTGCTGATGGTAGCAAGTTCCTGGCACAGGAGAGGGGTGAGTTTGCAGGGTGCGGCGGTGGAGGGCGGCAGGCCGGCGAGTGGACTCAGGGAGAGGACATGGCACTCGTCACTGGGACCCCTTCTCCCAGGAATTATTTTTAGCAGCACGCCTCCAAGAAGATGAGGTAGCTCAGTCTGGGCAAACCTGCTGCTTTCTTCTCGGCCTCAGTTTCCACATCTGTCAGCCAAGCAAGAAATCCTGCATCCTTCTCAAGGAGACCCCTGGTGGACATAGGACACCTCCAACCTGTGCTACTGCTGCTTCTTGGGGTGTCACTGCCCTTCTGTATAGTGGTAGATGGGCACCAGCCTCACGCAGTGGGTAGAGGATCTGGAAACAGCTCAGCTCTGCCCTGAAGGGTTGGAGGCGTGAGCTCCAGGGTTTACAGTGATGGGGCCCAGGAGCCACCATATGAGATGAAATTTCAGGGTTGGCAGAGCAGAAGGGTTCTGAGGTCTCTGGCATCAGCCTCATCCTAACCCTGCCTTTGGAATCCCCTCAGACTGTGGCTGCAGAGCAAGGGGTGAGCTCTGGTTTGTGAGAGGAGAGAGAGGGGCTGGAGTGGGGCAAAGCCGATAAATGCTTCAGGAGGCAGGTCTGGAGTTGGGGGGCCTTGTAGGGAGCAGCAGCCCCCATCCTAGAGAGCAGAAAATGCCCGGAGAGCCCCAGGGGACCCTTGAACCCAGCCCTCTAGCCTGGCACCCACAAACTGTGGCCCAGATAAGTTCTGTGTAGCCCACGTAGTGCTTGTTTTATAATAAAATGTGAATTTGTTGTCAACATTTAACCAGCAGGAGATTTCTCATCAAGCCTCAGATGTTCAGCTTCTTTTGAGAAATCAGCAGACCTGGAGCCCCTGGGCTGGCCCAGGCAGATGTGCTCTCTCCAGTTCTCTATCAGCCCTCCCTTCAGTGGGTCCTCAACCCTGAGGAACGTAATGTCCAAGCAGCGACACCTCCCTGGCCTTGTAGGCATCAGTGTGTGTCCCCAGCCCTAAGCCATTTACAGCCAGGGAGACTAAGACTCAGAGAGGGGAGAGGACTTGCTCAAGGTCACACAGAAAGTGATGTTTGAGTTGCAGGGGGACCCAGGTGTCCTGCTTTCTATGTCTCCCACACGGCGCTCACAGCCTCTGGAGGAGGATCTGGGGTCAGGGATAGGGGAAGGATCTGGCTAGTTGTGAGGGGCTCTCTGGAAGGGACTGGTCCAGAGGTGTTTCCTCCGTGCTTGTCCACATCCCCCCAACCCCCCAGAGGTGGATCAGGCAGATCAGGGCCCCTTGAAGGTAGTGGGGCAGAGGCAGGGTCAGGCTGAGCCCTCTCCTGTAGCCGGCTGTGCCTGCCTCTGCCCCATCATCTTCAAGGGGCTCTGGTCTGCCTGATTCACATGCAGGGGCTTAGGGGGATGAGGATGTGGAGTGTGGGGAAGCCTCCCTCCCTGTCCTCCTGAGCTGCTGGGCAGATAGACATCAAAGAAGCTGTGGCAGGCTGTGCCCAGGGTGGACAAGGGTGCTGGGATAGAGAATGGCAGGATGGGAAGGAGGACCCACCTCAGGGCTGCACCCTGGTGTCAAGGAGATGCCACCTGAGACAGAGTGGCCAGGCTGAGGGGCCCCAGTGAAGGCCAGAGGGAGCCTGATGTGGAGGAGGAGCATGGAGGAAGATAGGGAGGCTGGAGTCAAGAGAGCAGGGGAGAGGGAGGGGTATGTGGCAGAGGCAGGCCGGGAGATGTTAGAATCTCGCCATTGTCAACAGTGCAATTATCCACCAGTTCAGGGACCTTATTTCTCTCTGGCCCTGTTGGCATTTAAAGGCCTACCCAGGACCCCTTCTATCCAGACATGAGGGAGCTGGAACAAAGGGGAGGAGGAGTAAGGAGAGAGTAAATGTGGCGAAGTGTGCTGGCTGGGCAGGGCCAGTAAGGAGAAGGCCAGGGAGCATGAGAATCTGCTGAGCAAAGATGGCAGCAGCAGCCGCTGTGTGCAAATGTTTAACCTGGCTCTGTGATTGTGTGCACGGCCTCAGCCCCCCAACAGCTACCCTACAGATGTTTGTGCAATTATTAACCCATACAAGGGACAGAGGCTCAGAATGTTTAAGTTGCCCAAGGTCGTACAGCTAGCAAGTGGGGATCGTGGTGACCTCCGGGCCTTCTGCCTTCCGGTCCAGCATTCCACCCCATGGGGCGGAGGGAAGAAGCTGGGAGGAATGAGGCTGGGGCAGCTTCAAGGGCCTCAGGTCTCAGGGGAGGCATTTCTCTATTTCCGGGTGACAGGACCAGTTTGGGCAGGCAGATGGGAGCATCTAGCCAAGGAGGCTGGCCAAGGCTCTGGCTAGCCGCCGGCCACCCAACTCAGGGGAGGTTGCCCACTTCTGGGAACTTCTGGGCAGCCAGCCATAGCCTCAGAAGGCAGGACTCCTTCCAGACCCCACACACTGGTGGACACTGCTCACTGTCTCTCCCGTGCACCTGGCCAGCAGCTCTGGCCCCAGTTGCACAACATTCAGGACCCACAGCCTGGCAGAGGCCTCCCGCCCTCCTTGGCTCCCTCCTTGGAGGTTCCTAGAAGGAGGAAAGGGGCCCTTTTGCAAAGAGGAAAGAGTTTTCTGTCACCCTAAAACCCATCTCCAATGGTGGGAACCAGCGGCCCTCTCCTCTCTGTCTCCTCTCCCCGCTCACACAGCCACCCGCTTATTGAATGATCTGTGTTAACAGTAGTAGTAATAACAGTCACTACCAAATTGAATTGTGTCTCTACCATAGTGTGGTACCAGGAACTGTGTGTTTCAACTCTCACAGGCCCCTCTGAAGCAGCCACCTGCAGCTCCATTCTCAGAGTGGAGGCAGCACACTGCCTAAGTTCAACTTCCTGCTCCATCCTGTATGCTCTATGTCCTTAAGCAGTTGGCACAGCCTCTCTGAGCTTCAATTTCCTCATGCACAGAAAGGGAGTGATATTTTCTGTACTGGCTAAATGCTGTGTGTCAACTTGGCAAGGCTATGGTGCCCACTGTTTGGTTAAATACTAGCCTAGGCTGAGCGTGGTGGTTCACGTTTGTAATCCCAGCACTTTGGGAGGCCAAGGCAGGCGGATCACTGGAGGTTGGGAGTTGAAGACCAGCCTCGCCAACATGGTGAAACCCTGTCTCTACTAAAAATACAAAAATTAGCCAGGCGTGGTGGTGGGCGCCTGTAGTTCCAGCTACTCGGGAGGCTGAGGCAGGAGAATTGCTTGAACCCGGGAGGCTGAGGTTGCAGTAAGCTGAGATCATACCACTGTACTCCAGCCTCGGTGGCAGTGAGACTCCATCTCAAAAAAAAAAAAAATACTAGTCTAGATGTTGCTGGGAAGGTATTTTGTACATGTAATTAATATCTACAACCAGCCGACTTGAAGTAAAGGAGATTATCAAAAATGTGGGCCTCAATTAATCAACCAAAGGCCTTCAGAGCAAAAACCAAGGCTTCCTGGAAAAGGAGAACTGCTGCCGCAAGATGTAACATAGAAATCTTGCCTGAGTTTCCAGCCAGCCAGCCTGCCCTACCAAGTTCTGACTTACCAGAACTTGGCTTACAGTCATGTAAGCCAATTCCTTAAAATCCATCTCTCTCTCTCTCTCTCTCTCTCTCTGTCTCTCTCTGTCTTTCTCTTTCCTGTTGGTTCTGTTTATCTGGAGAACCCTGACATACTTTCCACACAAGGTCGATGAGACACTGCTGCTGTGATTGGTGGAGGAACCTCTTCCTGGAAGCAGCATGCAGGTAATATTAGCTGTGGGCTACAGATGAGGCCTCAGGAAGGTGACTTGTCCAAAGTTTCAGAGCTGGAGTCAGGATGTAAGCTGGGCCTGCCTACCTGCAGCTGCACCTCAATCACTGGGTCCTTACCTTGTCACCCACCTCCGTGTCAAGACCCTCGGACCAAGCTGCCTAAAGGGCTACTGGTAGCACCCTCTCTCCAGGACTTACCTTTGAATTTAATTAAAACCCTCAGTCCCTGATGTGGGAAGTGAAACCAGAGGCCACTGAGTCCCCACTGACACTGAGTTAACAGGTTCTTATGCAAGACTAACAGGCTTGTGATGCCAGCACCAACGTTCACCTGCCTTAGAATTGTCACGGCCTTGATGGGGCCTTTGGAGTTGAGAGTGAAGTCAGCAAAGGAGAGCTAAGTAACAACCCCTTACCTTGGGGAAGCCTTCTTAGCCCTGCTTCTCACTCTGCAGACCTAATGAGCCTTAGCTTTTGCAGCATAAACCTGGGATCTGCAGTGCAGAGGCCTGTGGGGTCCAGATAGGTGAGGACAGTGGGTACCTTGGACCCCTGGGCTGAAGGACAGAAACATTTCAGCTCTGGCCATTGTTATCCCTAGAAACAGAGCCTGGTGTGTCCAGGCCTTCTTCCTGTATTTCTAGAAGAGATTCATATCCAGATTTTTTTTTTAAGAGACATGGGGGCCGAGTACAGTGGCTCACACCTGTAATCCCAGCACTTTGAGAGGCTGAGGTGGGTGACGAGGTCAGGAGTTTGAGCCAGGCCTGGCCATATGGTGAAACGGATCTCCAAATGGATAAATACGCTTTTTTTATTCAGCAAATACTTACTGTGTACCTACTGTTTGCCTGGTGTTGATCTAGGTTCTGGGATGGCAGCTGTGAACAGGGCAGATGTAGTCCCTATTCTCACAGAGTGGACACTCTGGTGGGGGAGACTGATGTCCAGAAGAACATGCCATCCAGACACACAGTCATGTTAGGTGAGAGCTCACGTGGTGCTCTGAGTGACAAGGACAGAGGCTGCTCCATTTGGAGGCCTCTCTGAAGAGGGGACGTTCAGGGTGAGTCCCGAAGGAGAAGGAGCCAATTGGGCAATGATTAGGGGTGGGGCAGGCCAGAAGCTGACCAGGGCCCCAGGCTGGGGGATCTAGTGCCACACTCTTGGCTACCTCCAGCTCTGGCCACTATGCTTTGGAATATGAGAGGGTTGGAAATATCACCCATTCATGCCCAGTGCCAAGGAGGTGTTGGATAGATCTAATTATGATTACTATTATCATGACTGAAATGTGAGCAAGGAGATACGGCAGAGAAGTTGGGAGGTTGTGGGCAGCCTGGGAAGCTGGGCTCCAGGC
Organism: Cacajao melanocephalus; assembly: GCA_963573385.1. Taxonomy (NCBI): domain Eukaryota; kingdom Metazoa; phylum Chordata; class Mammalia; order Primates; family Pitheciidae; genus Cacajao; species Cacajao melanocephalus. Next base: position 43,114 of record CAUYLG010052565.1, on the reverse strand, counting down.
CCCCTTGGGAAGGGACAGTGTGGAGGAGCTGGAAGGCCATAGTCTTCCAAGGCCTCAGGGAAGTTGCAAAATCTGGTGTAACTGGTGGGAAGGGGGCATGGGGGCAGCTAAGGCAATCTGGGCCCAACTGAAGGGACCCTGAGAACCAGCCCAAGGGATGGGTCTTGTTCTGTGGGCTTTGGGATTAGAGGACAGCTCTGAAGCCTTGGGACTCAACCCCGGCTCATTAGGGTGACGGTGCCAGACCCAGCCTGGGGTTGGGGGAAGGCAGCCACAGTGTTTACCCAACTCCAGAGGCCATCCGGCTTGATGCAGTGGCCTGGTTGTGACACCCCTCAGTGCTTCCCCCAGCTAACGGCCGTCAGCCCACCCAGCCTCCAGGTTCCTCTTTGCTGAGCCGCCCACACCGAGGTCCACTGGGACTGTTCCTTCATTTCTCTGACCTGGGGAGTTGGAGAAGTTCAGCAGGGCTGGTGGCTCACAAGAGGTACCTAGTGGGTGAGCATTTGTTGAATGAATGAACAAACATATGAATAAACACATGAATGAGTGGAGTGGGCAAATAAACAAGGATTATCTGTGAACTATATGCAAGTGAGTATGTGTGGCTGAGTCCTATGGCCGTTTGTGGGCCCAGAGATGGGGCCATTTGTGGGCAGGTTGTGTCAGCAGAGAGGCGAGTGTGGAAAGCTAGGGGCAGACGGCTGGTCAGCAGATGGCCTAGAGAGAGCCAAGGGAAACGGAGCGAGGCCATTTACTAGGCACCCAGTTGAGCCAGACGGGCATCTTCAGGAGCCTTCCTGGGGGAGATGTTTAAGTGCTCATGTCCTGACACTCTGCCACTCCACTGCCACCCACGCATATGCAAGCTCCCATGGGCCCTCCCCAATGGCTCTTTCTAAGCTCACCCTGGGATAGGCCACCTCTGATCTCAGGCTGGTCTGTGGACTATGTGGTCAGGAGTCAGCTGAAGCCCCTTGAAGCTGAGCTGGGGTAGAGGCTGCAGGACAGACCCCCATTCCCCCTCCTGGTTCCTCTCCCACTCTCTTCCCTGGCCACCGCATCAGAAGATGACCAGAGCTGTGCAGCAGAAGGGCTCTCACTCTACATTTCCGTAACCACATTTAGAAAATCGTTTTGCACAGCCTGCCTGGTCTTAGCAGACAGAAAACTGCTGGCCACTCTGAAGTGACATTTCAAGTTTGGAAGTTCTTAGGACTTAGTGTCTCACAGCGTGGCCTGCTGGTCACATTCCTAGGTGCTCACCCTGCCTATGTCTCAAACACACGCATAATCCCAGGCCCACAGGTGCCCAGAGTCACAAACACCCTTTAGACATGGCCACATGCTCAACTTCTCCGGTCAGAGGGACAGCAGCACCTTGTTACAGGTAGATACATGGTGTAGTCACAGTGTGCCCCGGGGCTGTGACATTGTCACAGAGGCACACGTGCAGCCATGGTGTGCCATGATTGGGATGTCATTATACACGGGGTCACACACACGGGCTGAGCTGTGCAGGGCCACAGGGTTGCTCTGCTTCACCCCTCACCTCCACCTCCCTACCGCAAGTGTGGCCTGGCCCCCTGGGATCATGATCCCTTCCCCTGCACTCATTCCTGATGAAGTCAGGTCCATCATGAGCCCCTGACTGGCTCTCCCGCTGCCTGCCTCCTCCGTGGCCATCCTGCTCATCCTGTGGTCTGTCCCAATGGCTCTGTACACCCCTGAGAACTATTAAACTGACCAGAGCATGGACTAGGGAGAACCTGAGGGCATGAGAGCCAAGCTCTGTGACCATAACAGTTCTGTCTGCTTTCTGGACCTCAGATTCTCCACCTGTTTTTTTAAAAAAGTCATTGATATGTAATAGTTGTACATGTTCTCCACCTGTTAATAGAAGCATAGACCTGGTGATTCCAAGTCTCTTCTGGCACCCTGATGGGGAAAGCTGTGGTTCTGTGGCCCCTCTGCCATTTCCTGGACCATCTGGCTTCTGCTTCACTTGAACTTTATGGGCCAGATGCCTCTTGCTAATGAATGGGCCTCCACTGAGATTTCCTTGGGAACAAAGGAGAGCTCTGTTGTTCTTGAGGCCTCAAAGGGGCCCCTGAGGCAGGCCTGATGCCTGGCTGTCTGCAAGGACCAGAGGAGTGGCTGCCCAGCCTGGAGGCAGGGGCTGGCTGGACTGACCTCCTGGGACCCACTTAAGCTTTCTACAAACAACATCATCTGGGCTGAGAGGGTGGTTCCCCTGGCAAAAAAAAAAAAAAAAAAAAAAAAAAAGCCTTCTAGGGAAGCTGCCTTGTGACTTGGCCCTGAGCTCAGGCAGGGTGGGGACCCTGAGCACCAGATAGGTCATTGTTCTGTGAAGGCCAAGGTGGGGGCCCCTCCCTCTTCCCCTTCTTGTGCTTGGAACCTTCCAGACCTTTGGGCTCCCAGGGCAGCCCAGGGAGTCAGTGTATGAGGGGCTGACACCAAGTCCTTCCAGAGTTTGGGTAAAGGTCAGTTGGTTTGTAAATCACCCAAGTTCCATCAATGTCACCATGGGAGAGCTTCATGCATTTTTCAAAGGGCAGTTGTTGGGTGGTCACTCTGTGTTAGATGCAGTGTGGGAGCCCAGAGAAATAAACCAAAATGTACCCGAAATAGCATTTTTCAGTGTGGCCTATGTTCATGAAGTGGTCTTGGGAAAAAAAGTATTCCATAGTCAAGTAAGTCAATAAAGAGTATTATAGCCAGGCACGGTGGCTCATGCCTGTAATCCCAGCACTGTGGGAGGCCGAGGCAGGCAGATCACGAGGTCAAGAGATCAAGACCATCCTGGCCAACATGGTGAAACCCCGTCTCTACTAAAAATACAAAAATTAGCTGCGCATGGTGGCTTGTGCCTGTAGTCCCAGCTACTCAGGAGGCTGAGGCAGGAGAATTGCTTGAACACAGGAGGCAGAAGTTGCAATGAGCAGAGATCAGGCCACTGCACTCCAGCCTAATGCCTGGCAACAGAGTGAGATTCTGTCTCAAAAAAAGAAAGAAAGAAAGAAAGAGTGTTGTATACTTCACCTGGCTTGAGCAAAGGTGACCTGGTTTCTTTTTTGTGGGATTTGGAGAGGCTTTAAAAGGCTGTGTGTGGAGAGAACTTAGGGATGTGGGTGTAGGAGCCTCATTTCCCACATGCAGCTGACCACAGAACTCATTCTGCTCAGAGCATCTTTTGGGGTCTGATGAGGATAGAGTCCTCCAGGAGCCCTGGAGCGAGGCTGCTGGAGGGGTATAAGCCATCGCTGGAGGACTCCTATGACGCCATCTCTGTGCCCTGCCCCTGGGGTCCTGATTCAGCAGGGTGCCTGAAAATCTGCATTTCTGCAAGTTCTCAGTTGCTGCTGTTGGACCACACTTGGAAAACCACTGATCTATCTCAGAGCAGCCAGAGTGACCTTTTAAAAGCTAAACTGTGTGAAGTTCCTTCTCTGCTCAAAGCCCCCCCAGGGCTTGCCGTCACTTAAAGTAGTAGCCAAGTTCTCACATGAGTCCACAAGGCCCACCGACCTCATTGACATTCACCCACAACTCACTTTTATGTCCCTTAAACCCACCCTGCAAATCCCCACCTCAGGCCTTTGCTCTTGCTGTGCCTTCTGCCCATAATGTTCCTGCCCCAGATGTTGGTGGGGCTACCTCTTCCCATCCTCCAATTCCTCCACCCCTACTCTTGTACCCTTGCCTGCCCTGGCAGGGCAGCCTGCTGGTCACATTCATAGGTGCACACCCTGAACAGCTCTCAAATATACACATAATCCCAGGCCCACAGGTGCCCAGAGTCACAAACACCTAAGCAGCTGGGCTCTCACATAAGAGCACACAGAGGGGGGCTTTCTGGTCCCATGTACATCTAGCACCTTGGGAAGGGTGAGAGGAAGCACAGGTGTCCAGGCTGGGGCACTGGGGAGTGACCCTGTGGGCAGCTGTGTGCTCTATCACCGGTTCCATGAACCTTTTCAGCACTGCCCTTGTCCTAACCCTAGGGCACTCTGTGTTCCTGATGCATCTGCACAGAGGTCACAGCAGTACAGATGAACTTAGCTCACCTAGCTGCCCACAGTGATCCTGATAAGCTCGCAAGGTGTCCTGTGGCAGAAACCAGAAGGTTCTCAGTTGGGCAGGAACTTGGGCCAAGCCTGTCTTTTCCACCCCAACCTCCATTGGCCCTGGCCTGGCTTGGGGGTGACCCCGGTGGGTAGCTGGGGGGAAATGGTTTATCTTAGGCCTGTCTGACTGCCAGATGCATAGGTGTTATGGAGAGGGGATGGGGGAATGGCAGACCCCGCTTTGACCTACTCCTCTGTTGAGTGGGGAATTGCTGCCTATAATCTTCACTGGGGTCCCTGAGGCCTGTCTGATTCTATGTCCTGACCCCTCTGTCCTGTGGGTGGGTGTGCTGGTGGCACACAGAGTCTGCCACCCCATCGAGCCAAAGCTGTGGGTCTGAGTAGCCTTGGGTGTGGGGGCACAGATTCATCATCTGTGCATTTGCACGTGATGTCGGTGGTGGCCTTGCTCAATATTCTCAAGGAATTTTCTGACGAGCAAAGCTTTGACTTTGGCAGCCCTCTGCCCAGGAAGCTGATGTTATGCCCTGAGCTTGGCTCTACTGAGCAGGCGAGTGCAGACTGAGGCTCCTGAGTCCCCTGTCCTGGCCCTCCTGGGTGGATTCCACGGGTGGTGCTTTGCCTCCTGTGCGTATGTGAGTTTGTGGACACATGCAGGGAAAGTCTGCCAGCCTGAGCCCCCTCAGCCTCCTCTAGCCTGCCTTTCTTTTTAAAGCTATCATTTTTTGGGAGTTTACTATGTTCTAGGCCTGTGGTTAAATCCTTACAGCAACCCTATGGCCTATGGTTGTTATAAAGATATATTAAAATCATAACACCCAGTACCTGTGAATATGACCTTATTTGAAAATAGGTACTTTGCAGATGTTATTAAGTTAAAAAGAGTTCAGGCTGGGAGCAGTGGCTCATGCCTGTAATACCAGCACTTTGGGAGACTGAGGCAGGTGGGTCACTTGAGGTCAGGAGTTCAAGACCAGCCTGGCCAACATGGTGAAACCCTGTCTCTACTACAGGTGGGCACTTGTAGTCCCAGCTACTTGAGAGACTGAGGCAGGAGAATCGCTTGAACCTAGGAGGTGGAGGTTGTAGTGAGCCAAGATTGAGCCACTGTACTTTAGGCTGGGCGACAGAGCGAGACTCTGTCTCAAAACAAAAACAAAAACAAAAAAACAAAGAGTTCAAGCCAGGGATCGTGGCTCACACCTGTAAGCCTAGCACTTTGGGAGGCTGAGGTGGGAGGATTACTTGAGGCCGAGAGTTTGAGACCAGCCTGGGCAACATGGGGAGACCCCATCTCTACAAAAATAAAAATGAAAAATTGGTCAGGTCTGGTGGTGTGTACCTGTGGTCCCAGCTACTCAGGAGGCTGAGTTGGGAGGATTGCTTGAGCCCCAGAAATGGAGGCTGGGTTCCTTAGAAGAGAGAAATTTGGACACAGAGCCACATAGAGAAGACAGCCATGGCTGGGCATGATGGCTCATGACTATCATCCCAGCACTTTGGGAGGCCGAGGCGGGCAGATCACTTGAGGTCAGGAGTTCGAGACCAGCCTGGTCAACAAAGTGAAACCCTTTCTCTACTAAAAAATACAAAAATTATCTGGGTGTGGTGGTGCATACCTGTAATCCCAGCCACTTGGGAGGCTGAGGCGGGAGAATTGCTTGATCCCAGAAGGTGGAGGTTGCAGTGAGCCAAGATCACACTACTGCACTCCAGTCTGGGTGACAGAGTTGAGACCCTGTCTAAAAAAAAAGAAAAAAAAAAAAAAAGCCAGCCGTGTGAAGAAGGAGGCAGAGATTGGAGTGATGCTGCCACAATCCCAGGAGCTCCTAGGGCTACCAGAAGCTGGAAGAGTCAAGGAAGGGCCCCCCACCAGGGCCTTCGGAAGGAGGATGCACCTGCCAACACCTGATTTCTGACTTTTGGTCTCCAGAATTTTAAGAGAATCCATTTCTGTTGTTTTGAGCCACCCAGTTCTCAGAAAATAATACACCTGGCTTCAGTTACAATCTTCATTCACGTGAGGCAGCTGCCGCTCAGAGTTCAAGATCTTGCCTAGGGTCACACAGCAGGCAAAACGTTGCATCTGGGATTAGAGCCAATCTCTGCGCAGCTCTAAGCCCGTGAGCCCAGCTCTGCTCTACAGACCCCCTTGACCTGTTGTCTTCTCTCTGACCCCATCCCCGACCCTCTACAGCACCCCACCCCTGTAAGCCTCAAGGGAGACCCTATCCCTTCCTTGCTAGCTCCTAAAGACTCCCCCAGGGTCCTTGCTTCCCCAAGCTCCAGCCCCAGCTCCCTCCTGCTCTGCCCCAGTAGGCATCAGGGGTGCCTCTCTCTGTCCCCCTAGACCCCACAGCTGCCTCAATCCTTGATACAGCTCCCAACTGTGCATTTGGGAATTCTGGTGCCTCACAGCCTGGCACTGCCCAGTGCTCCTGCTGCATATTTGTACTGCCACCATCTCCTTAGGGCTGGGCCCCTTCCACCTGCTGCTCTTCAGGTCTCCAGGCCTAGGGGCCTCCACGCTCCCTCTTTGCGAGGGTGTTCAAGCTCCTCCTGTCTCACCCCAGCTCCTCCACGTGGTCCATGCTGCTCCTTGACACCCTCCCCAATTTATTCTCACACTTCTTCCGTAGCCCCTTCTACTCCCCCTGGCCCAATAACCATTAGATCCTTCCAGTGAGACTTGGCAGCTCCCCCTTGCCACATTCCTTTGGCCCCTTGTCATTGGCCCTGTCCCACAGCTCCTGAATTTCTAAACCTTGCTGAGACAGTGGTAACTGGCCACTACCCCTCCCTGAAGATTACTAACCCCCTGCCGGTGTCACCCCAGACACACCCCTTTCAGCCCCGGGCTAGTCACTGTCACACTTAGGGCTTTGCGCAATCTGCCCAGCTCTGCTCCTTTTTCTTTTAAGACAGAGTCACGCTCTGTTGCCCAGGCTGGAGTGCAGTGGCTCGATCTCGGCTCGCTGGAACCTCCATCTCCCAGGTTCAAGTTATTCTGCCTCAGCCTCCTGAGTAGCTGGGACTACAGGTGCACACCACCACGCCTGGCTAATTTTTGTATTTTTAGTAGAGACGGGGTTTTACCATGTTGATAACCTGGTCTTGAACTCCTGATCTTAAGTGATCTGCCTGCCTTGGACTCCCAAAGTGCTGGGATTACAGGCGTGAGCCACCGTGCCCAGCTGCTCTGCTCCTCTTAAAAGCCTCCTCTAGGTGTTCCAGCTTCTAGTTTCCCTCCCACAGCTCGACGTCCAGCCCTGCTCACAGCATTGACTATTCTCCTCACAGGAATGTCCAGCTCCCAGCACTTTCCATGACCTGCAGGGCAGAGGCCAAGCTCACCTCTGTGGCATTCAAGACTTCCCTGGCCACTGTCCAGGCTCTTGTGGGCAGCAAGCTTCAGATAAAGGAGCCCTGGGTTCTGGTCCTGGTGCCTTCTCAACTGTAGGGCCTTCCTCATCTCCCTATCCCTGCCCCCACCACTCTTTTTTTTTTGAGACAGGGTCTCGCTCTCTCACCCAGGCTGGAATGCAGTGATGCAATCATAACTGTAACCCTGAACTCCTGAGCTCAAGCGATCCTGCTGCCTCAGCCCCACCACACTTTGACTCTTGGCCTCTACTCTAGCCCAAGGGGTTAGGCTGCTCTGGCACTGCCTAAAGTGGGTGCAGATCCATTTGCTGGCACAGGCCTGGCATGATTCTGCAGATCCTGAGCCAGCCTGGTTCCGGGAGGGAAGAAAGGCAAGGCTAGAGCTCTGCTGATGTTGTGCCGATCTTCCCCAAACCAGCAGAGGCTTGTGCAAGGAGAGGCCACTGGAGAGTCCCTGTGTCCAGGTGGCATGACAGGGCACAGCACATACACATAAACATGGACACACAGTGGAGCCGCTTGTGTTGACTTGTTACCCGGGCCCCTCCCCTCACCATTTTTTTGTCAGACAAAAAAAATGTGTCACCATTGATTTGTCAGACGAATCTGGGTGGCACAGCCTGACTTCCAGCTGCCAGTACTGGAGGCCCTGTGCCTGAGGGCTTTCTTTGCCCAGGGGCCTTGAGGCCTGTGAGTAGGGCAGATAGGAAATTCCAGGCCTCAACCACAGCTGCCGAGAGTGGATGGAGAAGCCCCTCAACTCCCTCATGCCTCAGCTGGGGTGACCCTGGGCATGTTCTGCAGCCCGCCCCACAGCTCAGCTCTCCAGCAGGACTGGGTCCTGCTCTCCCACAGAGGTGACTTGCTTCATAACGCCCCTCCGGGTGTTTCCTAGAATCACTTCCCAGATCAATGCATTGTAATTCTTCTTTTTTTTTTTTATTTGAGACGGGGTTTCACTCTTGTCGCCTAGGCTGGAGTGCAATGCCCCGATCTCAGTGCAACCTCTGCCTCCTGTGTTTGAGCGATTCTCCTGCTTAGCCCCCCAAGTAGCTGGGATTACAGGCACTCACCACCACGCCCAGCTAATTTTTGTATTTTTTGATAGTGACGGGGTTTCTCCATGTTGGCCAGGCTGGTCTCGAACTCCTCTGGTGATCCGCCCGCCTCAGCCTCCCAAAGTGCTGAGATACAGGCGTGAGCCACCATGCCTGGCATGTAATTATTCCGAAATCCTTTCTAGGGTTGGCTTCTAGAGGAACCCAAACCAAGATACACAGTCACAGGAGCATGTGCAGAGTCTCACATCAGCATACACAACATGAACCACACATAGCATTCAGAGACATAGCCATGCACACACAGATGCACACACAGACACAGCCAAACACACACACACACACACACACGTGCACACAGGGGTGCAGCCATGGACACACAGACCCAGCTGTACCCACTCTTGCACACCTGTGCATGCACGCAGACACTCACATACGCAGACACGCATGCCCTCTCAGCCATGCTTGCAGACATGGTGCACACACCTTTATCCATCCCGTATGATCAAGAGGGCAGCAGAGGGAACTGACAGGCCCCTCCCTCCAGGGGCACAGGGATCCTCAGCTAGATTAAGATCTGGCTTCTGTGGCCATAGTGGAGGAGGAGCCAGCCTGAGGGAGGCTGAGCAGTGATGGGCGGTGGTGGGGAGGGTAGTTGGGGCAGGGGTCCAGAGCAGAGGAGAGGCAGCACGTGGGAGGTTGGGATATCTGAACCAATGTTGGAGGCAGGATTTTCCCTAAAGAGCCGAGACACAGGAGTCTCCCAGGTAGAGCGAACAGCTTAGAGCAGGCAATGGGCTGGAAAGGTCTAACCCCTAGGGTGATCCTAGTGGGGCAGGGTGCAAGGTGAGGGTGAAGAGGTGGTGGGGCAGGTGGGCAACGGGGAGTCTGAACCTCATCCCAAGGGCACGGGGAACCACAGAGGGGCTTTGCGTGAGGAAGCACACAGTAAGCCCCAGGGAGGCTGACAAGTGCAATCACCTCGCATCTGTCGGAGCCCATTTTGTCTCTTCCAGGACCCGAAGACAAGGCCCCTCCTCTCTGGGGCTCAGTCTGGCCACTGCACAGGGTGACTGCTCTGGCACTGACTGTGTGACTGACTTGTGGGGGTTGAGCCTACCTGGGACCCAAGGATGACTCATCAGAGGGAGGCTTTGTCACCTGAATGAGCCCCCTTGGCTCCTTGCAGCTGAGCTGGGTTTTTGGGGGCAGGACAGTCCCTGAGAGGCAAGGGAGCTGATGGGCAGGAGGCCGCAGAAGTGAGTCTACAGAAGACAGGTCTCTTCTGTCCCTCCGTGTTCCGGGCACCCATGTCACTGTGGAATACCTGCTTGTCTTTCTTTCAACACCCCCTCAACACACCAAAAGCTTTCTCCTCCTCTTCTCAGAAACCCCTGATCCTGCCACCTGCGGGGCACCCCTGGTGCTGAGCTTGAACCCCCATGAGGATACTCCCTGGCTCAACCTGCTTGGTGGCCCTTTTCCTCTCTGGCTTCCTAGGAGCAAGGATTCTGGTGCTAGTCACCTGCTTCTCCTGCTGAGGCAGGCTCAGGGGCTTGTATACACCTGCCACTCCATTAGAGCCTGGTGACCCCAATACAGTCCCCGGCACAGCTGGCATTCCCCAAACGCCTGTGGAATTGAATCCCCCGTTCTCCACCCTACAGAAAGTCCCTGAGTGGAAGCATAGCTGGAGATGGTGGGAGGGATTCCCTGGTGCTCTCAGGCTTACTGATTCTGGGGATTGATTGGTCAGACAAATCTGGGTGACCCTTCTTTGTGCCCGTCCAGGGCCAAGTGTTCCGCATTTACCCATGACCAGCAGGGTGTGGTCTTTGCCTTCAGGGAGCTCATAGTCACGGGGTGGCTAGGGGGAATGAATAATAAACTCACAACATGTCAGGAGTGAGGAGGATAGAGGTATGAGAGGGTGCTGGGGTGGTATCAGAGGACGTGGCTCTGAGGTGATGCTCAGGCTGAGGCCTGAATCACCATTAGCCAGCAGAATGATGACCTAGCGGACTAACAGGGCAAACAGAGGGAACAGCTGTGCAAAGACCCTGAGGAGGGCCTGAGCTTGGCTTGTGGGACGGCAGTGAGGAGACCAATGTGCCATCACGGGGAAGGGGAGGCAAAGGAGGCCTCCAGCCGCTTCCTCCAGGGAAACCCCTAACCACATCTGTCTGTTGAGACCAGAAGGGCCCCAGCAAGTTGGGGTCAGAGCTGGGACTTGTCTAGTCTTATGTCCCTGGCCAGGGCATCGTAGCCATGTGACAGTACCCTTGCTCCTTGAGGGCAAGGCAGGCCTGTTTTTTCGTAGTGAGGTCCCAGGACTACCACATCAGAATCATTGAAGGGGCATGCTACAAATACAGGCTCCTGGCCCCACCCAGACCCACCAAATCAGACTCTGACAGGCCTGGCAATGGGCATTTATACAAGCTCTTCCCTGGATTCTGGAAACCCTGTGCTTGAAGCCCCCTGTGGACCTCACCCTGACTGGCTTGCCCCATTTAATGACCAGCTGAGTGACGCTTCTGTGACCCTCCTTCTCAAACTCATGGAGAGGAGGAAATGAAGCCACAAATCATAAATGGGGCATGTTCCTGAGTATCAGCCTAACTTGCAGTTAACTAGTCCATAATTAAAACATTAACTTGATATTAAAAAGAGGCTGTTATGTCTGGTGCCATGGCATATACCTATAGTCCCAGATACTTGGGAGGCTGAAGCTGGAGGATCACTTGAGCCCAGGAATTTGAGGCTGTAGTGCACTATGATCACACCGGTGAATAGCCAAGAACTCCAGCCTGGGCAACACAGTGAGACCCTTTCTCTTAAAAAAAAAAAAAAGAGGCAGCTGTACTGTGGAATAGACGCTAAACTTACTTATTGTTAAAGATGAAGTATGAGACAAGCCAGGCGTGGTGGCTCACACCTATTATCTCAGCACTTTGGGAGGTCAAGGCTGGTGGATCACTTGAGGTCAGAGTTCAACTCTGTATCCCATTAGAACACCGACTAAAGCTAGAAAAAACATTATAATCTTGTACCATCTAGAGAGTTATTGTAGTCAAGAAATAATTCATGATTCGAACTGCGTTTAAGAAAAGTGTTAGACTTTTCCTTGGAAACAATTTCTTTCTCTCTCTCTAGCTCTTCTTTTCCATTAAAGAGAAATTATAGTAAGACCAGTTTGTGTGCAAAATGTTTTAGGCTTATAATTGTGAACCCAAAATATCCGAGACAGGTCTCAGTCAATTTAGAAAGTTTGTTTTGGCTTGCTTGGTGCAGTGGCTCATGCCTGTAATCCTACTACTTTGGCAGGCTGAGGCGGGAGGATCATTTGAGGTCAGGAGTTCGAGACCAGCCTGGCTAACATGGTGAAACTCCGTCTCTACTAAAAATACAAAAATTACCTGGGTGTAGTGGTGGGTGCCTGTAATCCCAGCTACTCAGGAGGCTGAGGCAGGAGAATAGCTTGAACCCGAGAGATGGAGGTTGCAGTGAGCTAAGATTGTGCCACTGCACTCAAAAAAGAAAACGAAAGAATGTTTATTTTGCCAAGGTTAAGGACAAGCCTGTGACCCAGCCTCAGGAGGTCCTGAGGACAAGTGCCTAAGGTGGCTGGGGCACAGCTTGGTTTTACACATTTTAGGGAGACATGAGATGTCAATCAATATGTGTAAGACGTACATTGATTTGGTCCAGAAAGGCGAGACAACTCAAAGCAGGGAGGAGGCTTCCAGGTCCTAGGTAGATCAGAGACAAATGAGTGCATTCCTTTGAGCTTCTGATTAGCCTTTCACTAAATACACTATTTATTTATTTATTTATATTTATTTATTTATTGCCCAGGCGGGAGTGCAGTGGCGCTATCTCAGCTCACCGTAACTTCCACCTCCCAGGTTCAAGCGATTCTCCTGCCTCAGCCTCCTGAGTAGCTGGGATTACAGGCATGCGCCACCACACCCGGCTAATTTTGCATTTTTAGTGAAGACGGGATTTCTCCATGTTGGTCAGGCTGGTCTCCAACTCCCAACCTCAGGTGATTCGTCCGCGTTGGCCTTCTGAAATGCTAGGATTACAGGCATGAGCCACCATGCTTGGCCCACAATTTATCTATATGAAAGAAGGGTGGAGGAAATTGTCACTTATGCCTTAGTCTGGCTTAGTGAAACAATAGTGCAGAGGAAGCAATTAGAGCTGCATTTGTCTCATGTGAGCCTCAGGGATGACTTTGAGTTCTATCTGTGCCGTGTCCCAAGGAATTTCCTTGTAGGCACTGTGAGGGAGGCGTGCAGCTTTTTATCTTTGCAGCTGTCTTATTTAGGAATAAAATGGGAGGCAGGGTTTCCTGACACAGTTCCTAGCTTGACTTTTTCCTTGGTGTAGTCATTTTGGGGTCCTAAGGTTTATTTTCCTTTCACATTTCCTTCCTTTTATTTTTAAAATCTTTCAGAGAAAGCATTTTAGAAGAAAATGAGACTCTGGGCTGGGCATCGTGGCTCCCGCCTGTAATCCCAGCACTTTGGGAGGCCGAAGCGGGCAGATCACCTGAGGTCAGGAGTTTGAGACCAGCCTGGCCAACATGGTGAAACCCTGTCTCTAGTTAAAAATACAGAAATTAGCCAGGCATGGTGGTGCGTGCCTATAATCCCAGCTACCTGGGAGGCTGAAGCAGGATAATTGCTGGAACCCAGGAGGCAGAGGCTGCAGTGAGCTGAGATGGCACCACTGCACTCCAGCCTGGGTGACAAGAGCAAGACTCCATCTCAATAAAAAAAAAAAAAGAAGAAAATGAGACTCTGGGTCGGGCGAGGTGGCTCACGCCTATAATCCCAGCACTTTGGGAGGCCGAGGCAGGTGGATCACGAGGTCAAGAGATCGAGACCATCTTGGTCAACAAGGTGAAACCCCGTCTCTACTAAAAATACAAAAAAATTAGCTGGGCATGGTGGCGCGCACCTGCAGTCCCAGCTACTCAGGAGGCTGAGTCAGGAGAATTGCTTGAACTCAGGAGGCGGAGGTTGTGGTGAGCCGAGATCGCGCCATCAATTGCACTCCAGCCTGGGTAACAAGAGTGAAACTCCATCTCAAAAAAAAAAAAAAAAAAAAAAAAAATAAAAGAAAAAAAAAGAAAATGAGACTCTGGTCCTATGTTACTAGGAAAGATCGTTTTTAGCAGGCTGCAAAGGCTCATGCCACACAAACAGACAATATGGGGAGGAAGGAGAAAAACAACAACAAATGAACAACAACCAAAAAGAACAATTCTGGAAAATTGATATAGGCCATGTTACTTTGAAGTCCATACATTGGTAGGCAGGTATGAAAGTGGCTTATGTATGTAAATAGGTTGCTGTTATTTTCCTCTGAAGTTTAAGTTGTCTAGCTTCAGTTCACAGGGCTTTAAGAAAGCACAGCTTAAGTTTTAGTGATTTCAAATCAGAGAAAATAGAGAAAAAAGGAAAAGAAAGAAGGAAAAAAAAAAGAGAAAACATTTTGGAGACTTGTAGCCAGGAAAAATTTTAGAATTCAGTCCAAACTGTAGCAAATAATAAAAGTTGAAAAACATTAGGCAAGACTAGAATCTACTAACAAGTGTATTATAGTTTATTTTGAAACATAATTTCTGTCTCTCCAGTCCCCATTTGCAGAAAAGACAAATCATGGTAGGACTGATTTGTCTGCAAAAATAAGCTTTAGTCTTATGCTTGGCCTGATTATTTGTAAAAGTGCAGCAAGTATAACTATTTATCACATAGGCTCTTTTTATAATTAGCTTTTATGGAACTTTGTTTTATAAGGAATCTCAGATAAGACTTTTTAAAAGCCTTGAGCCCAGCCCTGGGTTTGTGCTGTCACATACTAATACCAATGTGAGTTTGGGTAAATTTGTCTCCTCTTGAGGTCCCAAGATAACCTGGGGCTCCTGAGCCTGCCAGAAAGTGACATTCTTTACTTACCACAGGTCAGGAACCCTGTACAGGCATTGTGTAGACAGGTATGAGCCCAGTTTTACTCAGGGGCTTTTATTGGCTCTGTTAGTCAACTTTGATTCCTTAAAGGAGTCTGTTTGTATCTGAAAGCATGCCTTTCCAGTCAAAGCCTTGATAGAATAACCAGTGTCTCTAATTGTGTCCTGTTACAAAAGAAAACAGATTCTTATTGCACTTATGCAAATAAACATATTGCCATAAGTTAAGAATACTTGCAAATAGTTTCCAAATTTGGAAAAATCAGGTAGAGAGAAATCAAAATTTAGATTATAGCAGTACACTTTACTCAATTGTTTCAATTAGCAATAATTGTGCCTCAGATAAACCTCTTTGTCTATAATACTGCCGCTGCACAAAGCTACTCCATTGTTAAAAGCTGCAAATAGCTCAAAACAGGGCCTGGGGGTGTGGCTCATGCCTGGAATCCCAGTACTTTGGGAGACTGAGGCAGGCAGATCATTTGAGGCCAGGAGTTTGAGACCAGCCTGGCCAAAACAGCAAAACCCCATCTCTAATAAAAATACAAAAATTAGCCAAGTGTGGTGGTACACCTTGTACTCCCAGCTACTTGGGAGGCTGAGGCATGAGAGTTGAACCTGCTAGGCAGAGGTTGCAGTGAGCCAAGATCATACCACTGCACTTCAGCCTGGGAGACAAAGACTGTCTCAAAAAAAAAAAAGTTTTCTTGGCTCTGAAAGACAAAACAAAAGATAAGTAATGTTTTAAGCAAAAGATCATAAAAGGATTTTTTCAGTCTTCCAATAGTTCAGTCCATACAGTTAACTCCTGTTCTGTTTGATATTCATGAACACTTTAGCTCTCCATGGGAGTCTTGGAAGATTTTCCTCTATTCTATTCTCACAGTCTCCATTCGAGAGAACCTGTCAGAGTCCTAGAGCTGAGTATAAAAAAACATCTTTTGAAAGGATAAAACTAAAACAACTGGGCTGGGCGTGGTGGCTCATGCGTGTAATCCTAGCACTTTGGGAGGCCCAGGCAGGTGGATCATCTGAGGTCAGGAGTTTGAGACTAGCCTGGCCAACATGGTGAAACCCCATCTCTATTAAAAATACAAAAATTAGCTGTGCATAGTGCCAGGTACCTGCAATCCCAGCTACTTGGGAGGCTGAGGCAGGAGAATTACTTGAACCGGGAGGCAGAGGTTGCGGTGAGCCGAGATTGTGCCATTGCATGCCAGCCTGGGCAACAAGAGTGAAACTCTGTCTCCAAAAAAAACAAAAAAAAAAAAAAAAGAAAAGAAAAGAAAAGAAAGAAAAGAAAAACAGGGTAAAACAACCAAGATGTTAAAATCTGAGATCAGTCATAAAGACACAATCAATAAGGAAATCTGGTTACTTCTGTGGCATACAACAATTTTACATTATAACCATAATTGCTTCTTCTTTTTTTTTTTTTTTGAGATGTAGTTTAGCTCTTGTCACCCAGGCTGGAGTGCAATGGCACAATCGAAGCTCACTGCAACCTCTGCCTCCTGGGTTCAAGCAATTCTCCTGCCTCAGCCTCCCAAGTAGCTGGGATTACAGGTGCCCACCATGACATCCAGGTAACTTTTGTATTTTTAGTAGAGTTGGGGTTTCACCATATTGGCCTGGCTGGTCTCGAACTCCTGACTTCAGTTGATATACCTTCCTTGGCCTCCCAAAGTGCTGGGTTATAGGTGTGAGCCACTGCGCTCAGCCCATAATTACTTCTGATAACATATGCTAAGACATATCAGAATCACAGGAATTTCACACAACTCTGGAACACATAATAACACATTCATATAAATATAATCCAAAGAAGATTAAACAACATTTCATATTTGACAATACTTCCTGTATGATTTTATTACTTATCTCAAAGAAGTCTAATATATCTCTTCTGGACTTCAGGGGACTAATATAAAAAAATGCAGACTGAAGTTACAATTTGCATTTGGGATGTTTGTCAAACATAAGAAGCTTAAAACACTTGATATTGATGGCAGCGGCTATGCCATCAGGCTGGCTGTGGCAGGGAAGCGTGGCACAAGCTGCACACACCATGGAGCTGGTGGGAGCCCTGGGAGCCCTCCCCCTTCTGAGTTGGGGTGGGAGTTCCTGGGGTGCCATTGCAGCTGCCCAAACTGCAGCTGCAGACCTAGGGGCTCCTGCTCTATGAAGCAGGCAGGAGTCCCACCCTCCTGGGTGGGGCTACTGCCGCCCAAACTGCAGCTGTGGACCCCAGCCTCCTTGTGCTCTTGTGGGAGGGCCAGGAGCAAGCAGGATGTGCTTCCTTTGGTGCAGCTGTAGCCACTCTCCTAGGTGCAGGACCTGGGCATCTTTGCAGCCTGCACCCTCAGGAGCCCCAAGACGGAACCCCCTGCTGCCCCCATCCCTGCAGGCTCAGGGGTGTCTGCTTCCACTACCTGGCCTCTCTCCACTTCTGGCACCTGCTCCAATCTCGGAGCAGGGTTGGGGCTGAGCTCTGGAGCCTTGAATGGCAGTGGGAGGCAGACAGAGTCCTGGATGGAAGGGGAAAGGTCCCCAGTAAGGCTCCATCTTCAGGCCAGAGAAGGCCTGAAGGCTGCCAGTCCCATGAAGTGGGGAGTGGGGACTCATGGTGCCTCTCCTGGGCCCACACATGGCTGCCCATGGACCAATTGGTACCCACTTCCTCTCCTCTGAGGTCCATAAAAGCCCTGGTGTTGGGATCCCAACCGTGTGAATGCTTGCGAAGTGAGTTTCACAAGACGGGTGGTCTTGAGCCCAGACACAGGGACCCCTGTAAGAGGGAAGTCGAGGTAAGGGAGTCAGGAACAGACAAAGGGAATCTAGCTAAAATATAACAGGATGATCGAAACCAGAAACACCTGCAGTCACGAGAAACAATGTCTTGACGTAAATATTGTTTATGTGCACCAGGAATAACCATTACCCTTTACGACCATGGATTGTGTCTGTCACCTTTATTGTATAGAGCATGTGATTTAGTGATCTGTTGTTTTTTACACTGACATAAACCAGAGCCTGGAAAATGTATATAATCGAAGACTTTGAGAAATAAAGCCATTGTTGGAGCATAGGCTCTTCAACCCTCCTGACCCTGCCTGTCTGTCTCTCTGTTTCTTCTCGCGCACCCCCCATTCAGGTTGGAATCCTCTTGCTGGTCGAGAGTTCCCGGCACCCTGGCTTCAGCCAGAGTAGAACAGAGGATAGCCAGAGGACGAAGAGGGCAGAGACGACGGGACAGGATGACCAGCTGCAGAGAGGAGTACCCTCTCTGCTGAGAGCTTCAGAGGTGACCTGCCAGCAGAGAGGAGCTACCCTCTCTGCTGAGAGCTTCAGAGACCTGCAGAGATGTCCGAATGACTTGCCTTCGGACAGGCACCACCCTCTCCAGGGCCTTCTCTCTGTTCAGAGCTGAGCACTTAACAGGATGATCTGCCTAAGAAGAGGGGCTACCCACTCCTCTGAGCTGTTCTAACACTAAGTAAAACTCTTCTGAGGCAGGAGAATCACTTGAGCCCAGGAAGCAGAGTTTACAGTGAGCCTAGATCATGCCACTGTACTCCAGGCTAGGTGACAGAGCAAGACTCTGTCTCAAAAAAAAATAAAAAAATAAAAAAAAAGCCAAACTTAAAATAAAATAAAAAATAAAATAAAATAAAATTGTCCTTTGAATGGTTTTGAACAATTTCAGGGTGTGTTGTTTTAAGGAGAATTTGATTGTGTCTACGTTAAATTAGTATGAACATTTCCAATGTAAAAAAACAATTCTATGCCAAATCACAGTGAAAACTGGATGAAATGTATCCTCCTTTCTTGTATCTGGCCTTTGCTGTGATGACACATGCCAACTCCATGTGCCAGTTTCTGAGTTTACTGAACTGAACTCTGGTTTGCAGATCCAGGGACAGGATCTCAGGTCTCAGTATGTGGCAAGAAACCTCAGGGCCTGGCTAGCGTGCAATCAATGCTGGAGTTTGGCCCAGTTGGCCTGCCCTGAATCTTGCAAAACATCCAGTTTAGGTCAGTTGCAGGTTGAAAAGGTGCCCGCAGGGAGGCGGGGTAAAGGAAAAGTCTATGGACACTGGGTGGGCCTTCTGACTGCAGAAAGTAAGTAAGGATGGCCTCTGGTGGCCAGGCCTCTGGATTGCCTCTTTGTTTATTTATTTTAATTTTATTTATTTATTGATACGGAGTGAGTGTCCCCCAGGCTGGAGTGCAGTGGCACCATCTTGGCTCTCTGCAACCTCTGCCTCCCGAGTTCAAGCAATTCTGCCTCAGCCTTCCACCTAGCTGGGATTACAGGCACACACCACCACGCTCATCTAATTTTTGTATTTTTAGTAGAGATGGGGGTTTCACCATGTTTGGCCAGGCTGGTCTCGAACTTCTGACCTCAGGTGACCCACCACCTCAGCCTCCCTAAGTGGCTTTCAAAGTGCTGGGATTACAGGCGTGAGCCACCGTCCCAGGCCTCTCCTTCTTCTTTTAAAGACTGGATTTCTAACAGCTTCTCAGGCCTGAAGGGTCTCATTTCAAGAGATTCCTTTGAACGGGCCTGGCCCTCTGGCTGATTGGAGAGTCAGGGAGGCTGGGTGGTAGCCTGTGATGCCCTGAGGCACTTGAGGACTTGGACGGAGGCTCCTGTCCTGACGGGGCCGGGCTGCACCACACTCCTTAGTGTTACAAGTGGGTAAACTGGCGAACAGAGGAGAGGCGTTTTTCCTGAGATCACACAGCCAATCAGGGCGAGAACTGGGAATCGAACCTAGATCTCTCCACTCCATGGTTGTGATTCCCAGTAACTTATGTTCTTTAAAATCGACACTTGTCTTAAGAACGTTCGGACGGGCAAAACATTGAGAGTTCCCGAGGCGCGAATACTCAGTTATCACTAGGTTCCTGCGGGAAAACCTGGCTGTGCCGGCGAGCGCGGGTGCTTTAAGGCAACCTGATCACAGCAACCCACTTGTCCTCCGCTTCCCGGATCCTTAAGGCCGTCGCTTCGGGTGGTAAAACCCGGCCCGCCCTCACGTCATCTTGGGAAATGTAGTTCCGACTTCCTCCAAACGTAGGGGCGCGGGCGGCTTGGAACTGCATTTCCCAGAAGGCTGCGCTCGCCGTTAGAGCAGCCGGAAGACCGGCCGGTGGGGTGAACCCCTCATCCTGGGTCTCTTAATTTCTCAGGCAGAATGAGTGGCGGCGGACAGAGGCCTTTGGCGGTGCTGTCTGTGGGTTGTCTGGGTTTACGAAACTGGGCACGGAGACTGTGGCGACGGTCATACACCTCTGCCTCCAGTCGTGGGGCAAAAAGCTGAGGCCCTTCTCCTTTAATTAAGGTGGGCGTGGCGTGGAGTAGCGGCCCGCGTTGCTATTGGTGGTCGTTGGAGGCGCGGAAACTGAACGGACTGCAACGGCCAACGCTTTAGCCTCAGGTGCCGCCAGCCTCGTCATGGCTGCGCCCTGCGCGGTAAGCCCCGCTGACTGCATCTCCCTAGGGCTCAGTCTTCCCGTTGGGACATTGGGCGCCTAGTGGCCAGAGCGATGGCTGCGAGGGGCGGGTGAGGTGCCGGGTTCTAGGGTGGTCCTCTTCAGGTCCAGTTTACCGTCTGTGCAGGGGGCGCTGGGTCGGGCACTTTCTGAGCGCTTCCTGCGTGCCAGGCCCTGCGCCGGGTTTCTGGAGCAAACAAACAGGCTTCTGCCTCCATAGTTTGCATCCTAGCGAGGGACACACGACCACGTCCTGACTCACATGTGACCTGGGGCCGGTATCGTGCCTCTCTAGCCTTTCTCTCCGTTCTTAGCAGTGGGTGGCTGCATGAGGTCTTGTTGCGGGTACACCCTGCTCCAGCAGGTAGATACAGCAGAATACTGGGTTGCCCGGGCCTGCAGTGTGAGCCGGACAGAACCGCCCTCTCTGAGTCCACGCTCCTCCAGAGGTCCTCATTTCGAGAGATTCCTTTGAACGGGCCTGGCTCTGGCTGATTGGAGAGTCAGGGAGGCTGGGTGGTAGCCTGTGATGTTCTGAGGTACTTGAGGACTTGGACGGAGGGTTTAGGCTAGGATCCAGACCTTTTGACTCCTAATCTGGTACTCTACCTCCTTTCATGTCCCCCCATGTATAAACCACTGTTGAGGGAGATGAGGCCCACATGCAGGGAACTACAGAGGGGAGGTGATGTCGAGAGGTATCACGGGACCTACGGGTCAGGGGCGGACTTGGACTTGCCTCTTCCCACTGAGCCTAGAGGCGGGCACTCTCTTACCCATGTTCTTTCAAGAAGCTCAGGTAAGAGCAGAAGGCTCTGTTGGGGGCCCTCCCCCAGCTGCTACTCCCTTTGTTGTTGAAAGGAAACTCTGACAGATGTGTTGGGGTGGAGCTGGCCACAAGGCCATAGGACCTTTGTTCTAGTTGCTGCTCTGTAGAGTGGCAGTGGCTTTGCTGTGCCCCAAGGACATCCTTTCCCAGGAGGAGGCTTTGAGCTCTCTGGAGCACCCAAAATATTCCTTGAGGTTTCTGATATTTAGAGTAGGGAGTTGTTTGGATGGCTGAATTATAACCTTCAAGCATTGAGACACAAGCTACTATTGGATGGAGATAGTCTCTGAAATATTCTTTCTGGTGTTTTCCTAAGCAATGTCCTGAATGGCCTTGCTCTTACTCTGATGATGGGTAGAGTGGAGGTTGTGGTGATGCCATGGGGACCTGTCCAGGGCTGACCTTTTGGGTTCACTGGCCGGTCTGTGGTGGCATTAAGGTGATAGGATCTGATTACTGAGATGGGGTGGGGGGGATGCTGTAAGGTTCCTATTTTCTCTCTCTAGGCTTTTAAAAAATTATTAAGATATTCACATACCATAGAATTCACCTCATAAAGTGTACAGTTCAGCAGTTTTTAGTACATTCACAGTGTTGTGCAACTATAATCACTAATTCCAGAATATTTTCATCATCCCAAAAAGAAACCCCATGTTCAATGACAGTCACGCTGCTTCTTCCCTTTCCTCATTTTCTCCCAACCCTTGGCAATCACTAGTATATTAATACTTTCTATCTCTATAGATTTGACTATTCTGAACTTTTCATATGAATGGAATCAGACAAAATGTGGCCTTTCGTGTTTGATTTCTTTCACTTAGCATGTTTTCAAGGTTCATCCATGTTGCAGCAAGCATCAGCACTCAGTCTTTCTTAATGGCTGTATACTATTCTGTAGTATGAATGTGCTGCATTTGGTTTATTCCTTCATGTGTTGATGGACATTTGGGTTCATTCACTTGTTGGCTATTAAGAAAAATGCTGCTCTGAACATTTTTATACAAGTTCTTGCATAAACCATGTTTTCAATGCTTTTGAGTATTTACCTAGAATTGCTGGGTCATTTTCTAACCATGTTTAACTATATATATGGAGCCTAACTCCATTGGCCAGGCTGAAGTGCTGTAGTGCGATCTTGGCTCACTGCAACCTCTTCCTCCCAGGTTCAAGCAATTCTCCTGCCTCAGCCTCCCAAATAGCTGGACTACAGGCACCTGCCACTATGCCCGGCTAATTTTTGTATTTTTAGTAGAGGGGGGGTTTCGCCATGTTGGCCAGGCTGGTCTTGAACCCCTGACCTCAGGTGATCCATCTGCCTTTGCCTCCCAAAGTGCTGGGATTACAGGCGTGAGCCACTGTGCCAGGTTAACTACTTTTTTTTTTTTTTAAGAGTCAGAGTCTTGCTCTGTTGTTCAGGCTAGAGTACAGTGGTGTGATCAGAGCTCACTGTAACCTTGAATTCCTGTGCTCAAGCAGTCCTCCTACCTCAGCCTCCTGAGTATCTGGGACTACAGACATGGGCCACTCCACCTGGCTAATTCTTTAATTTTTTTGTAGGGACAGGATTTTGCTGTGTTGCCCAGGTTGGTCTTGAATTCCTGGCTTCAAGTGATCCTCTTGCCTCAGCCTCCCAAACTGTGGGGATTAGAGGTGTGAGCCTTTGTACCTGGCCTATGTTTAACTTTTTGAGGAACTGCCAAATTGCTTTCCACAGTATCTGTTTTTTTGTTTTTTTTTTTTAAGATCGTTTTGTTTTATTCTGGGTATCTTGCATTTTCATGTGAATTTTGGGATCAGCTTGACAGTTTCTGCAAAAAAGACATCTGGGATTTTGATAGAAATTATGTGGAATCTGTAGATCAATCTGAGGAGTATTGTATCTTAATAATAGTAAGTCTTCCTGTTCATGAACATGGAATATCTTTCCATTATTTAAGTGTTCTTTCATTTCTCTCAGTAAAGTTTTGTCATTGTCATGGTACAAGTCCTGCACTTCTTTTGTTAAATTATTCCTATTTCATTTTTTATATATCATAAATAGTTTTATTTTTTGGATTGTTCACTGCTAGTGTACAGAAAGACAATTGATTTTTGTATCCTGTCACCTTGCTGAACTAATTTGTTCTTTTTTTTTGTTTTTGTCAAAACTTCCATAGTTGATGTATTAATTTGAATAGTTTTTAGTGGATTCCCTAGGATTTTCTTGATATAAGATCACGCCTTGAGCATTTTTAACTCCCCCTGGCTGTTGTAGGAAGAGTGCTGGCCCCGGGGAACCCCCTTCCTCACCCAGGCTTCGCACATTTGACCCTGGCTCTCCCTCAGGAGGACCCCTCGCTGGAAAGGCATTTTAAGGGCCACCGAGATGCAGTTACCTGTGTGGACTTCAGTATCAAAACGAAGCAGCTGGGTAAGAAGAGGCATCTTGTCTAGGCACTAGGTTATGAGCTGAAAAGGCCAGTTTTTACCTCTGAGGTCTGGTGGGCAGGCAGCAGAGCACAGCAAGGACCACACAGCTCTGTTGAGACCTTCTCACGGTCCTGTTTGTGGATGCTGGGGAAGGTGGGGCTGGGCCGCTTGCTCCCCCTGCCTCTCCAACGTCTTGGTGGAGGCTTGAAGCCCGTTAAAGCTTCGGGTCATAGCATCACCCACTGTCCTCACCCTCTGTGTGCCAGCTGTTTGGACACTGGGCGTCATGAGCTCTGTTTTACATGCAGAGCCTAAGGGTCAGAGAGGTTAGGGGCCTTGCTGAGGCCACACAGCTCTTGAGGGTGGGACTGGGATCTGGGCCTTTTCCTGTACACCCTAGCCACCTTTTTGGTCTGTCTTTTGGAGTGGGCCCTAAAACAGACTCCTCTTCCTTGAAGCTTTATTGATTCTGTTGCCCACAGTAATAAGGCACACCTTCTTGTTGAAGAGCCTTGTCGGTGAGAAGGCTGCTGCACAGGGCCGGGCACCCCCTCACCCCCACTGCCCTTATGCTGCAGCTGAGTGCCCCCTTTCCTTGGTTGCGTGAGGTTTTGCACACAGACTTTATGACTGCGCTTTCTGGTTCCTGCAGAGGAGGCTTGCCCCTTCATCCTGTCATCAAGGCCTCCTGCCAGAGGCTCCTGGCCTCTGGTGTTTAAAGGTTAAGAGAGAACTGAGGTCATTTTTGGTCAGTTTTGGGGACCTCCATTATGCTTCATACTGAGTTGGGCCCTCTTAATGGGAGGGGCTGGCTCGCTAGCCGGAGAGGACTTGCTCTCTGGTGCCCTCAGGATGTGTCGACGGGGAGACTCCGGGCCCCATGGGGATGAGTTTTCCCAGAGTTCTGGATTGCAGTCCAGGGCTGGCATGGGAAGGACCTAGGTCTTGTTCCCATGTGGGTGTGCTCCTTGGAGAACTCTGGGCCACAGGCTCTCCACCTCCAGACCACACCTCAAGATGTGCCCTGCCCCATGGGAGACTTCTCACGGTCCTGTTTGTGGATGCCGGGGAAGGTGGAGCTGGGCCAGTTGCTCCCCCTGCCTCTCCAACGTCTTGGTGGAGGCTTGAAGCCCGCTAAAGCTGCAGGTCATAGCATCACCCACTGTCCTCAGCCAGCGGCTCCATGGACTCATGCCTCATGGTCTGGCACATGAAGCCCCAGTCACGCGCCTACCGCTTCACTGGCCACAAGGATGCCGTCACCTGCGTGAACTTCTCTCCTTCGGGACACCTGCTTGCCTCCAGCTCCCGAGACAAGACTGTCCGCCTCTGGGTACCCAATGTGTGAGTTGTAGACTTTGAGGAGGCTTGTCAAAGTCTGGGACCCTGGTGCCAGAGCTATCCCCGCCCAAGTCCTCTAGCTTGGCTCTGGACTGGTCACAGTGGGACTTCTCTGCTTTGGAAAAGGTGCCATCAGAGGCTGGGGCTGCAATTGGAGCCCTCCCCTCAGGGTTGGGAGAGGAGTTCTTGGCTGACTCCATCTATCCCTAAAGAAATGCCGTCTGATGCTGTGTTCATGCAGGTGGCCTGGGGGCGGTGCTCTGCTCCTGTAGGAGAGGCTCTGGCCTTCCCTTGTGGGGCCTGTGGTACTTGGGCTTGGCTGACTTCGGGTTGGCGCTTGAGGAGTAGGGAGAGCTTTGGTGTGCTTGTGCGCTTTCATGTCACTGTGTGGGGTTCCTCACTCTTGGATGCCTGTCCTTGTAGCAAAGGTGAGTCAACCTCGTTTCGTGCACACACAGCCACCGTGAGGAGTGTCCACTTCTGCAGTGATGGCCAGTCCTTCGTGACAGCCTCTGACGACAAGACAGTCAAAGTGTGGTCAACTCATCGCCAGAAATTCCTGTTCTCCCTGAGTCAGCACATCAACTGGGTCCGCTGTGCCAAGTGAGCATTGTCCTGTCTGGAGACCCTTGGAGGAACCCTGGGAGTTGGGGGTTGGCACAGGGACTGCTAGGTACCGACTTATGATCTTGGGCAAGTTACTTAGGCATTGTTTAAGCTCCTCAGTCTTGGTTTCCTTATCTGCAAAATGGGAACAATAGTAGCTCCTGCACTGTAGGTTGTTGAGAAACTTCACAGAGCTGATGTATGACACATAAGTTAGTCCATAATCAGCCATGATGACCCTCTGACATCTGTGTTGACAAACACAAACTGGCTCCACAGGGACCATTTATTATCAAAAACAACAATTAGGTACTTTCAGTCCTACCACTGTACATTTTCTTTTTGTTTCTTAAGACAGTTCTGCAAGCTAGGTGGCATCATTTCCATTTTGCATATGAGGAAATGGGGGCTCAGAACAGTAGGTCTGTGGCACACAGTGGGTCTGTGGCAGAGCTGGAGTGGGAACCCAGCTTTCTGACAATAAGGCTTGCCTACTTCCCTCTGGGCTGTTTTCAGAGGATGATTTTGCTCCAGAGCTCCCAGATTGGGGCCCAGGCTTCTGAGGTGGGGGGCTTAGCCTGAAGGCTGACCTTCCCTCTGGCTGGGGAGCCAGTGCTGTGCAGATAGGGGCCAGGTGACCCAAAGGACCTTTCAAGGTCCAAGAATTGCAGATAGATATTCCTACTTCTAGCTTATTTGGTTTCTTTCAACAGAGCTTCCTCGTGGGTCATATATCTTTGCTTCAGAGGAAGGGGTTGGGGTGCCAGGGGACACTAGGAAACCAGGAGTCAGAAGTTGGGGACTACTGAGATGTGTTCTTCTGGGGACCCCATACAACTTACTGTTCTCCAGGACACCCCCATTCCTTTGTCCTGGGAGACCCCTGATGGCTCTTAGAGGCTTTATGACTAGGGTCCTGAGATCAGGAGGGGCCAGGCTAGCAAACTGGGGTATCAAGTCCATATTGGGCCTTTGGTGGCAGTCCCCTGGACCTCATGCCTTTTGTTGGCAGGTTGTGTCTTGCTGACCCACACATGAGTCAAATGTAGACTCAGAGGACCTGGGCCCAGAGTCATGACACTGATGGTGAGCTTTTGGCCACCTTCCTGCAAATGTTGCTGGCAGGCAGTGCTGGCTGCATGTTGCCATGTGCCGTGTGCCATGGGCCGTACTGGGGCTTTATGTGCACGAGACTGCTCTGTCCTCCCCATGAGGCAGGCACTGTTTTTTTTTTTTTTTCTTTTCTTTTTGTTTATTTAGTTTGGTTTTCCTCTAGGTCAAAAATACCTCTTTCTTCCTTTTGGTCAGAGTTTGCTGTTGGGTTGGGAGGGGGGCTGTTTGTGCATGAAGTTAAGTAAGAAAACAAAAACAAGAGCAACAGGAAGGGTCAATAGGTTTCACAAATTCAGGAAGAAAAAAATACAATAAACATTTTTAAAACATTTACAATTAAGTCATAGGCTAAGCTTAAGGGCTCATATCTGTAATCCTAGCACTTTGGGCGGATGAGTGGGAGGATCCTTTAGGTCCTGGATTTAGAGACCAGCCTGGGCAACATAGTGAGCTCCATCTCTAAAAAAATAAAATAAAATAAAATAAAATTAGCTGGGCGAGGTGGTGCACACCTATAGTCCCAACTACTGGGGAGGCTGAAGTGGGAGGATCACTTGAGCCCAGGAGGTTGAGGCTGCAGTGAGCTGAGATCAAACCACTGCACTCCAGCCTGGGCGACAGAGCGATACCCTGTCTAAAAAAACAACGCAACCAAAACCAAATGTAGTCACAGGTTCCTGAAAAACTCTTTAGAAGGAAAAAAGAAAAATGATCAAGTGCTATAAGTTACGATATTCAGTAACAAAGTATAATTTTAAGATAGGACCAAATAAACAGAAGAAACATTGCCTCCTAGGATGCAATGCATTTGTTCCTGAAAAGACATATTAGGGTACTCAAATAAAAAAATCACAGGCCGGGTGCAGTGGCTCACGCCTGTAATCCCAGCATTTTGGGAGGCTGAGGTGGGCGGATCACGAGGTCAAGAGATCGAGACCATCCTGGTCAACATGGTGAAACCCCATCTCTATTTAAAATACAAAAATTAGCTGGGCGTGGTGGCGCGTGCCTATAGTCACAGCTACTTGGGAAGCTGAGGCAGGAGAATCACTTGAGCCCAGGAGGCAGAAGTTGCAGTGAACTGAGGTTGCGCCACTGCACTCCAGCCTGGTGACAGAGCAAGACTCCATCTCAAAACAAGCAAACAAACAATCAAAAAATCACAGCAGGGCATGTAACCCCAGCTGGTTCCTGGAGGGAGATAGTAGGCACTCGGGGAAGAGTGGCTGCAGAAGGAGGTGTTGGTGCCCATGTCATCTGTTAGTCCGTGGTATGACTTGTTCCCACCCGGTTCAGGTTCTCCCCCGACGGGCGGCTCATCGTGTCTGCCAGTGATGACAAAACTGTCAAGCTCTGGGACAAGAGCAGCCGGGAGTGCATCCACTCGTACTGTGAGCATGGCGGGTGAGTCCTCGGATACTGTCCTCCACCTTGTAGGTGCTGAAGCACAGAGCACAGACCTGGGCTTGAGAAGGCCAGTGGCCTTCAGTGGCTAGAGCCATGGGACCAGCAGTCTTGTCACTGCTGCCCCTTGTCTGGTGCTTTTTTCGAAGTCTGGCAACCTAGCTCTGTATCTTTTCCTGTGTGGGTGGAAGCTTTAGCCCCATCCCACAAATAACAGGAGTGCTTAACCTCAAGCCTTGCAATTTGGAGCTGTGTAATTCTTTGGGCTCCTCTTTTTCCCCTTCACTTTCTGGTTCTCAGGATTACAACATGTCTTTCTGTGAGCAGTTGACACTTAGTCGCCCAAACTACATTTTAAAGCCTCTTGGTATGTTACCCATGGTGATGGCTTTACAAACTTCTCATTGTGTTCTTGTAGCAGATGGTGGCTGTTCATATTGTGCCACATCATCAGGAGAGAGAGGAGCCAGCATTTGAGTAGGGACCCCACCTTCTGCCCTCCTTTGGGCCTGGAGCCACAAGGGCTTCTCTTTGACAGCTGGACATGGTAGCAGCCTGGGTATCACATGTGGGTGTAGTGAGGGTCCTTGGCCTGTCTCCTGGAGAAAGGTGGGCCAGTGGTCCTGTAGCCCTGATGGACCTTCTCACCTGTGCATCAGCTGGGAGGATCTGCTCTGCAGCCACCCCTGGCAAGGGTACCAGCTCCGACTTTGAAAACCCCAGGACAGCCCAGCTGACTTTTGGGTTTGAAGATAGCTTTCTTACCTTGTATTTAAAGTAGGTAGTGGGATGTGCTCCCTGGTCAGTCCACCTTAGTTTGTTGCTGGCCACTGTTCTCACCTTCTACTTCTTGCTCTCCCTTGGCCATCTGGTAAACAAATGTGACAGAAAGGAGGTGTCTGGGTCAAGGGAACAGCATGGGCAGGACACAGGGATTGGAAAGCACTCAATGTTTTTGGGTCCATCCTGAACCAGGAAAGGCCTCCTATAGTGCATGGTGGCCCCTGTCTTTCCAGCTTTGTCACCTACGTGGACTTCCACCCCAGTGGTACGTGCATTGCTGCTGCTGGCATGGACAACACAGTGAAGGTGTGGGACGTGCGGACTCACCGGCTGCTGCAACATTATCAGTGTAAGTGGTGAACAGCATCCTGGGCCCCAGGGCAGCGCTGGTGGGACTGTGCTGGTGTTGGTTCCGTGCTGCGGTGCTAAATGGGCCTGAGATGGCCTTGGGTGGGAAGGTGTCCTGGGCCTGTTGGGATTCTAGTGGTGGGAGTCTGTGGCATGGCTGTCCTGGCCTGGAACCTTGGCCAGGAGATGGAGCTTGGTGCTACCTGACTTCCACTGAATCCTTCAATGCCCACCTCCAAAGTGGCAGAGTCTCACGCACACTGCAGGGTCAGATGAGGAGTCCACTGGGGGCTCTGGCCAGGGCTTCCCTTGAGGACCACTTCTCAAGGGCATGCCACTCCCCTTTCCTGGTGATGGAGGCTCTGCCCTCCAGGACCAAGGTGATAGCCCATGACCTATGGTAAAGAGAACAGGGCTGTCAGTAGAGGCGGCATTGGTCTTACACTGTCCTCAACAGATGTAGAGCCATGAGCCATAGCGAGGGCTGGCTTAGCTAGGGGTCAGGCCCAGGACGGTAGCCCTTGAAAGACAGGGTGGTGGGCAGTAAACATTGGCTCCTGTCAGGCTCAGGTGGGAGTTGGAGGGTGAGGGCAGACTTAGGCGTGCCCAGGATGAGCTAGCTGAGAGTGTTGGGGTAGGGAACTGGCCTGATAGCAAGTATGAGTGGGCAGGGCCATCAGGCACCCCAGTTCCGGGGATGGGCTCAGGGAAGGGAGCTGGTGAGGAGTCATTGGGGAAACTGGGAATTGTGCAGCTGGCAAAACAGAGATGAACAAGACTGGACCAGGTCTGAGACCAGGAAGGAGGCAGAGCTGGAGTTGTTTGAAGAACTGTGGTCATTGACCTGGGACTAAGCTTAAAGTTCTTGGGCTTGCTTCCGTAAGCCACACCTGGAATGGGAAGGACGTGGCTGGACACAGGTGTGGGGCTCCGAAACTCCCACACCCTTCCTAGCTGACTCTTGGTGTTCGAGGACAGCACTTTCTTGGGGGTAACCGAGGTGAGCAGACCTTCCCAGAATGAGAAGATCCTAGTCTTGAAAAGCACATGGTGGCGAGTGGGCTCTGCAGCCAGTTTTTAAAACATTCTTGACTGTGTGATGTTGGGCAGGTCATTTGACTCCACGGGGCCCCTGGGACAGTGATGGGGCCTGTCTCACAGGAGGTGTTGGGAGGGTTAATGAGTTGTCTGATATCAAGAATTGAAAGGGTGGCTGGCACAAAAAGCAGGGAAGGAGGTACAGTGTTAGTGATGATGACAATGACAGTGTCTCTCTCAGTCCTGTCTGGTCTGGTGAGGCCAACCTGGTTGGTTAAGAAGGCCTGTAGTACCCTACACCACCACCAGGTGGCAGGGGCCAGCCACAAAGAACATGTTTTTTTTTCCCCCCACACAGGAAGCCCTGGGGTTTGTCACCAGTGCTCTTTCAGACAGAGGCTTCTGGAACAGAAGAGCAGTGGGGCTTGCTTCCACTTGGAGCCCATACCCCTCCCATCCCTCCTTCAGCCTTCTGCTCTGGGCCAGGCCTGAGTGAAGGGCACATCTGCACAGCTGACCAGGGAACGTGGGCAGGTGCAGAGGAGGGAGGACTTGGACAGGGAGAGATGAGAAGGGAAGGCAACGAGGCAGGACAGTGGTCAGGAGCGCATGCTCTGCTTCCTTTCTGTAAAGGGGGTGGCAATAGGCCTTCCTCATGGCTTTATGAGGCTCTGGTGGGAAAAGCCACTTAAGGACTATAACACAGGGCTGGGTATGTGGTTTGTGCTACATACATCCTGACACTGGGAGGAGAGGGTCACTAGGTGACCCTGGGAGGGTCCAGGCCCATCTCTGATGGATCAGGAGCCTGGGCCTGGTGTTCACGGGTATAGTAGCAGGTACCCCTTGGGAAGGGCCTCAGATGCCATCTCTGGCTCAGGGTCCCAAAGATGTGGCCTGATAGGCAGTGCTAGGACTGGCCTTGTCATTTAAGGTGTGAAGGGAAGAAAGACATCTGAGAGGGCAGTGGTGTCCAGAGCCTGCTGGGGTTGGGGGCTGGTGTACCCCAGTGACATACCAGCCATGCCTAGTATCAAAGTAGGGGCTGGCATCAGAGTGGGGAGTGGGTTGCAGATATTGAGCAGAAGCAGAGAAGCTGACCCTGTGCTGGTAGAGGGGCCCGCTGGCCCCAGGGATCTGGGATGTGAGAATGGCTGAGGCCACATTCTGAGTCCCTATAATTGAGGGGCCATAGAAGATAAAGGTCCACAAAGTAAGCCAGAGAGAGGGGTATAAGCCTCATCTCCCAGCATGGGGGAGCTGAGGAGGGCAGAGGCTGGGGAGCGAAGGAGAGTGGGGTCTTGCGAAGAGGGTGGTCAGGAGGTAGAGTGATGCAGAGCAGTTGAGGAGAGTGGTGGGTGCTGGGGAGAGGGACCTGGGGTCCTCGAGGGAGCAGGCTTGGCGGTGGGCAGGGGTGGAGCTCCATGATGGCAGGGCGGGGAGGTGTGGGTGGACTCAGTTGAGCCCTGGGAGCCGAGGCCTGAGTGGAGCTGAGTGTGTGGGCTGACAGGCCCTGCTGGGAGATTGCAGTCTGCTTGTGCTTCTGGCCTTGCCTCTTGTGACAGCCTCTGAGTGGGCCTGCAGTGTCTCATCCCTAAGCCACCCCTAGTGTAGATAGGAGGCTTAGTGGGATTTGGAGTGCCCCATAAACACAGCCTATTCCCCCTGAACTCCCTGTTCAATGCCATGGCTAGTGGTAGCTGTTCACAGGATAGTCATCCCATAGCCTCTAGGCTGATCCTCAGGCACAGTTGAGCCAGGTTGATCTGAGCTCACCCGGTAGGGGGAACATACCTCTCATCCTCTGCTGACAGGAGGACCTGGCCAGGTCTGCTCGGGTCTAGGGGCTCCCCAGAAAACCTCTAGTGGGGAACCCTCTACCCAAGTGACTCCCCCACCCCCATAGGTGCAGTGGGATCTCTTTGGAGGCTCATTCCCCAGGAAGGGCTCCCAGTACTCTGGCAACAGATGCCCGATCTGCTTTCTTTCCTTGATCCCTAGGAAACCCAAGGGAAACCTAAGGACACAGTGACATCCAGTGTCTCCCCTAGTGACTCTGGAGGGGCACCAGGCACTTCCAGAGTGGCCTTTGGATGTTGGAGGCTGATGGTCTCTTGTGAGAGGATTTGGTTAATGTTATTGCAGTGTGTGGCTAGCAAGCCCCAGCCTGCCCGCGTCCAGCCATTTATATCGTGCTCTTTAGAGGGCACTTCCTGTTCTGGCTAGGGTTGTTGGAGTTGAAGCCTGCTTGGGGCTTTGGACTATTGGAGGCAGCTGGAGCCATTTTTCTTGTGCTGGCTGACTCTCCTCCCAGGCAAGGAGTTTCTTGGCTCTGGCCTATCACTGCAGGGAGCAGTTCTGATTCCCAATTCAGCAAGGAGTTGATGGGCTTGTGGAGCCCTAGGAGTGCCAATCCCCATGGCGGTGGGTTAGCTCCATATGCTCTAAGCCCACGTTAAGACTGTTCAGGCATCTGAGCAGCAGCCCCCGTCCCGGAACCTGTAATGTGCTTTGTGGCTTACAGCACGTGCAGGTCCATTATCCAGTGACAGGCCTCAGTGGCCAGCAAGGTAGAGTTACTCTCCATTTCACAGATGTGGAGTATGCAGCCCATGGTCACACAGCTGGAAAGCTGTGGGTCTGAGTCTCCACCTGAGGGCCTTTGAGCCTGGCATTCTGTCAACCGTCTCATGCTGGGTTCCTTGCACTTCGATGACTAGTCATTTACTTCCCAGTCTCCCTGGGAGAGGTGGTCTCTTTGGCTGGCTGTCAGCAGGGCTTAGAACTCAGAGTCCCAGGCTTTCTGTCCCTTGGTCCTTAGTGTACTCCTGTACCACCGCCTGGCCTCATACGTGGTCATGGAGGGTTTTGTCTTTTTTTTCCTTTCAGAGGTGGGGTTGGGAGTCTCACTGTATTGCCCAGGCTGCTCTTAAACTCCTGAGCTCAAGCAGTCCTCCCACCTCAGCCTCCCAAAGTGCTAGGATTACAGGCATGAGCCACCATACCTAGCTGGAGGGTTTTAAGTAGTTGCAGCTAGCAGGGCAGGCCTGCACCTTGTACTTGGTGTTTTGAGACTAAAAGAGTTGATTGGGGTTCAGTGGTGCTGTCTCACCTGATCTAGCCAATCTACTTTTCCATCATCTTGAAGGGAGCATTTACAGGGCATTTGCGAAGAGGAGTATTTTGGGTGTCCTTTGCTGCTGGTATCAGAGCACCTTTGTGGTATGAATCCAAAGCCTCTTGTTAACCCAGAGCCACCATGTCACTGGTAATACCAGTTGTGCATTACAAGAGACCACCCTGGAGAAAGTGAGTGGTCCTTTTGTGGAAGGATGTTGGGGTGGGGCTTGGCCCTGGCATGGTCTCCTCCAAAGAGGTACCTCCTGCTTGGGCACCCAGGCTTTCTCTGGGCTCTCAGCTGGTTTGGAGCCTGTTAGGTAGTGGGCCTAGGTTTGCCCAGGCCTTTACATGCAGAGCGGTGTGGAGGGTAGGTATTTGGGTCTCTGCTTAGGCCACCTGCTGCCCACAAGCCATGACTAGTTCCTGGTGTTTGGGAGCAGGGGCTGCGGTGGCCTCATCCCTGGGCCCCTGATGATCTGTAGAAGTTTGATGTTGGTGTATCTCTGACCTGGAGTCAGAGTTCTCTCTTTGGGATGGACATGGGGGGATAAGAGCCATGAGCTCACAGCTGCCACCTAGGTGGCAGTGTGTGTCATCACTTATATCTGCCATGGAGCCAAGAAGAGGCCTGCGGCTTTGGACTTGACAAAAAGTGGATCATTCTCAGACAGCTGGCGCTCAAGACATCATGACCGAAGGCTCAGGCTCTCAAGGAGCCTCCATGGTAGACTCTCATGCAGGGATGGTTCTTATGATGAGGCCTGCTAGACTACCCGCTCTCCACCACCTCCACAGAGGCAGGAGTGAGAATGGAGGCTGGTGCGGCCAGTGGATGAGGCAGACAGCAAGTGGGGAAAGGCGGGGTGGGTCCTGGTGTCTGGGACATCCCCCAAAGCCTGGTGTGCCAGGCCAGTCCCTCTTCTGGAGTAAATGGCTCTAGGTGTTTCCACCCAGCCTTGGATATTCCTGGCATTTATGTGGAGTGGGGCTTCTGATACCCTTCCTCTGGGAGAGATTCTTTCTTGGATGGGCTTAACCAGGTGGGGGGCCCTGGTGTGGCCATCCACACACTGACCCTACCACCCTGGTGGTGCTGGGAAGCCCTGAGCTCCCTGAGCGTGGCCTCCCTTCTGCACCCTCCTGCCACCGGCTGCTCCTCTGCCAGCTTCTGCTCATGGAAGGGTGGGCGTGACCTTCATCCCAGTGCAGACTTCGTTGTGGCGGAGGTGGGGTCTCTGAATTCTGCCTCTGAGAGCTGGCTTCAGAGACCCCACTGGTCCTTCTCCAGGCTTCCTCCTGGAGTTCCTAGTGCTTGGAGGGTGTTGTTCAGATATAAATATCATGTTACGTAAAGCCTTGGCTGTCTCCCCTTAAGTGTGCTTGGGAACATGTATCCAGACTCCCCAGCACATCAGCACATCAGCTGGGTTGGCATCTGAGGGGCTGCGTGCACCCCGTGGGCTTTCCTGAGGACCGTTTCATAGTGGGTGTGTTTACCAGCCCAGCAGTGGTTCTTGCAGCCTCCCAGTGCTAAGATGATGGTTGGTTTTGAGTTTGCCTTTATGTTGGTGCCAATTCTGACTTGGCAGGGTTGCGGTTATTTTAACCCCACTGGTTTTCCTCATCGGGCTTGTGGTAATGGGAAGGAAGACACTGGGGTTTTCCTCAGAAGTCACCCTAGGAGGCTGTGATACAGCTGATCCATGCGTTGGCTGTGGAGTTGCTCTAGACTGCCCAGGTCTGCCCCCAGCTTTACCTGGAACATGCTATTGGCCTTGAGGGAGGGCTGTATAACCTGCTGGGGCTTCTGTATGCCCAGCTTAAGCACTTGCTCACCAACCACTTTCTGAGTCCTGTTTGGTGCCAGGCACTGAGCTGGGAGCCAGGGACTCAACACCACCCCTGCCTGCTGGAGTTCACGGTCTCATGGGAGATCCAGACGCGAGTCAGATAGTTGCATGTAAATGTGAAGAGTGAACTGATAGGAGGCTTGTGGTGCTTTGGAAGGACAAATGAAGGGGTGGCCCTAATTGGGAGGCCAGGGGAGGCTTCCTGGAGGAGGTAGCTTCCAGTACTGAGCTTTAAGGTCAGGGAAAGGGGAGGGAGACTTTGGTCTCCCAGGCCCATTGGAAACAAGGGGTAAAAAAAGCTCTGCGGCTGGGGGAATTGACAGAGCTGGTGGGGTGGCCAGATCTTGGAGAGTGAGGGACACCAGAAAAGATGATGGGGTTAGACTGGGATGATAGGGAAAAGAGAGTCATGGACAGGGCCAAGCTGTTGAGTGGGTGAAATGGCAAGACCTGGAGTTGCATGGGACGCAGGGGGCAAAGGAGAGGAACATCTGTGCTGGCATTGGATGGCTCACTCTGCAAAGGCCTCATGTGCTTAACTTAGTAGCATCCCCACAGCACCTGCACAGGTGGAGGAATGGAGGCTCAGTGTGGTCAAGATGCTTGCTCAGGCCGAATTGTGGTAGCTCACTACTGCAATTCCAGCGCTTTGGCAGGCTGAGGCAGGTGAATCACATGAGGTCAGGTGTTTGAGACCAGCCTGGCCAACACAGTGAAACCCCCATCTCTACTAAAAATTCAAAAATTAGCCAGACGTGGTGGTGCACCTGTAGTCCCAGCTACTCAGGAGGCTGAGGCAAGAGAATCTCTTGAACCCATGAGATGGAGGCTGCAGTGAGCTGAGATTGTGCCACTGCACTCCAGCCTGGCGACAGAGCAAGACTCCATCTCTTAAAAAAAAAAGAAGATGCTTGCTCAAGGTCAGGGTGTGAGCTGGCAGGAGGCTGGGGGTCCAAACGCGGGCCTGACTGGTTCCTAAGAGTGTCTGAGCTTTCTGCTCATCTGCCCCTATGCACGTCCTCCCTGTATGGCAGTGGCATTGTACTGACATTTCAGGAGTTTTATTTCCCATTTGGTTTCTTGAAAGAAACCAAATGTATGTTGGACAGACCAAAGGCTATGTTTGTATGTTTGAGTGCTCTTTTTTGCGCCAGCTTGACCGCTTGGTGCCATGGGAGAGGATGGAGGAATTGTCTGCTGTCTCTGGCTTTTGCGTCTGTTTCCATCTGCCTGTCTTCCACTGCCTGCCTTTGGCTTTGAATGGGCCCTTTCCTGTCCTTTGCTTGTGTCCCTCTCCTGGGAAATCCCTGCTGGGTTCCCCACAGCTCTTCTGAGCAGTGACCATCCTGCCCAGCCCCATCAGGCCTGTGCTGAGCCTCAGTTAGCCCTGATTGCCCGTCCTGGGCTTCAGCTGTGCTCCCTGTGCCTCCTAGCCAGCATCTAACTGATGTCCTTCCCCCAGTGCACAGCGCAGCAGTGAACGCACTCTCTTTCCACCCATCGGGAAGCTACCTGATCACGGCCTCTAGTGACTCGACCCTGAAGATCCTGGACCTGATGGAGGGCCGGCTGCTCTACACACTCCACGGGCATCAGGTGAGAGGTGTCGGCCAGGTTCTGAGTGGTGTGGAGTGGTGGTACCCTCACAGTCTGGACAGTGGGCGAGATGCAGAAACAAGCTTGTCACTCATACAACCTGCAGGGAGAGGGATGGAGGCCTTTCCCTGTGACCTGGATAGATTGCTGGGCCTGGGACTGGTGCAGCTGAGAAGGGTATATGAGAGTTGAATTGGGCAGGGGTTGGGGGCTCCATCTGGGCATGGTTGGCAAGCTGCCCCCTAGGGGCCTAAATGGAATCTGTCCCCTAACGGCCTCAGCTATCCCTTGGTCCAGAGGTTGAGTTGAGCCTTGGAACCTATGCTCTGAGTTGACATCAGAGTCTCCTGGAGGTCCTCGGACTGGCAGACATCGATGTGTCTAGAGACCAAGGCAGCTTCAGGTGTCTTGCAGAGGCTGGGCTGAAGAAGGGAAATCCCCTTCGTGTTTGTTGTTTGGGAATTGCTGGAATGGAATTAAGGAAGCAGAGGCCTCCTTTCTGAATGAGCTTCAAAGCAGCTGATGCCCTGGTCTCCCTGGGTGGGGAGTGGCCAGTGTGTGGGCCCCTGGGGGTTGGCTGTGGGGAGTAGGCCGCATGCAGCTCTCCCCAGCAGCTGGCCTGGGTCCAGGCCTTTTGCACCTAATACTCCCACTAGGAACTAGTGTCCGAGCCCTCCTGACCAGAACAGTTATCAGAATGTCTCCTACTGGAGCAGTCATCAGAATGTCTCCTGCCCACTTGGGATAGGAGGTCTGGAGTCCAGCGATTTCAAGTTTGTCCCTCCTCTGCCTGCCAGGCTGAGGGAGGCCCTGGGGGTGCTTATATGTCTTGGGCCATCAGCTAGGTGTGAGATGTCTAGCCTGGTGCTTTCTGAGCTGTTATTTGGGTTTCCACTGCCATCTGAGTTAGGGGACCCGGGGGCCATTTGGCCATGGCTAGGGGATAGGGACATAGGCCTGGAGGCTGCTTGCTGCCCCCAGCCTTGTTGTGACCCCTTGCCTTCCCTGTCAGGGACATATCTAGTGCACAGGACTGTGGTAGGCCTCCCGCAGGCCGGGAGCCTCCTGGCAGACGTGCCAGTCCCCGACACAGGACCAGTGAGCCTGTTCTCCCTGGGCTGGCACATCCAGAGTGGCTGGCTGCTGGGCCTGGTGTAAGCCTGTTCAGAAGCTGCCTTTGCTAGCCTTTGGTAAGTCAATTATTCAGATTCATGTGTAACTGTTTGGGACCTTATGTCCACGAGGGCATTTGAAAATCATGTGAATACTGCTACCTCTCCTGCTTCCCTCAAAAACAACAACAACTCAGAAACAGTTTGAAACAGATGCATATTAAGTGATCACCTCTTTTGGTGAATGTTCTTTAAACAGTGAACTCACCGCTTAGGCTGAGAACACTTGAATGTGGGATCTAAAATGTCATTCCTGGTGTTCTGGCATTGCATCCAGCACATAGACGAAAGCTGTTGACATTGTTCTCTCTGGGAAGTGAAGCAAGGACCATGGTGCATCCCCTTGTGTGGTCGCTTGTTTGCTGTTAAACCTAGAGATATGGGAACCAGGATGAGGGACAGCTGATGGGGGACAGCTGATGGTTTGGGGTGTGGCTATGGCTGGGTCGTTTCTTCTTCAGGGCACCAGGCTCACAATGCCCAGAGGAAAGGAGAAGAGAAATGAACCAATCTCTGTTCATTTTGCCATCTGTCTGTTCATTCATTATCGGCTCTTTAGCTCACGGGGCTGGGCACCAGGGATAGGAAAGGGATGTTATAGCTTTACCTCCTGGGCTTCCTGGGCTGGGAACAGGGTGACTCTATGGCGAGGCTGACAGAGCTGAAGGCAGCATGAGACGAGTTAGGCTGGCTGAGAGGCAGGCTGAGTCTTAGGAAGTACTTGGAGGGCCAGGTGAAGGTGGGTAGACCCTGCCCTTCTCCCAGGGTACAGCTCAGATGAAGGTGGGAGTCAGGGTATGAGGCTCAAATTATTTTCTGCCTCCAACTCCCTAAACTCCTTATCAAATACAGGAACTTAGGATTGACAAGTTTTAGGGGCTCTTCATCCTGGGATACCCATGACATCTAGCCCCACTGTGTGGTACTCCAGGAACCCCTGGGCCTGGCTTTCTCAGGGTTCTGCAAGCTGATTGAGGAAGTCAAAGCTGCCCAGAGTCACCCTGACTCTGCCCCATCTCTGCACTTGCTTTAATCCTTGCCCCTTTCTAGAGGCTGATTCTTTCCCATCCCTCCTCAAGACCCATGGTGAGACCAACCTATGCACTCCAACTGGTGGTGGCAACTCAATACTGAGTTCTACAACTGGCCCAGGTTGAAAGTTCCCAGTGTGGACAACCCTGGCACAGGAATCAGTTCCTGTACCCCTCCGCCTGCAGTGTGGGCTTGTTGCCTTGAGAGGGCTTTCTTTTGGGGTCCTTACTAATGGTGTGGAAGCAGCAGCATGATTGAAGAGCCAGGCTGAGGGCTGAGGTAGGGGTGTGAGTGTGTGAGCATGTATGGGGCAGGACTGCCCAAGAGAAGGCCTTATTTACTTCCAGCAAAGACCAGCTCACCTCCATGCCCCAGTCTGGCACCCCTGGGATCCAGGTCTGCTAGAGTTTGCTGTGGCTCTTTGTCATGCTTAGCTCTGCCCCTGGGTTTGGAGTGATTCAGAGTCTGCTAATGGGGCAGGCGCGGTAGCTCACGCCTGTCATCCCAGTACTTTGGGAGGCTGAGGTGGGAGGATTGTTTGAGCTTGGGAGGTTGGGGCTGCAGTGATCTGTGATTGTGCCACTGTACTCCAGCCTGGGTGACAAAGCAAGACAATGTCTCAACAGAAACCCCCTCAAAAAGAGTCAGCTAATGTTGGCTTCCTAAGGGAGCATAGTGCAGTTGAGCAGCCTTAATTTGGGCATTTGGTTAAGATACGGGGTCCACTGTCTGGACAGAATACCTAGTGCTTATGGAGATCTGTGGCTAGGGCCAGAGGCAGCTTTGCTTCAACCAGGGGGAGAAATCCGCGGGGACTGGGCCTGTGTTGTCACCCAACTGGTTCCGAGGATGTTCATGACCCATGAGGGCCTGGCTGAGGGGGCCACATCACAGGGGCCTGCTGACAAAGGGGCCGGGTTCTGCCTGTGCACTCTGCAGCAGGTGTATCATCCTCATAGGCTCCCACTCACCCAGACCTTCCAGTAAGATGTGCAGCTGGTTCTTTGGTGACTTCATCTTTCACATTCTGTTCCGGGAAGTGACGATGTGATGGGGTCCTGGTGGCCAGGGGTCTTATGGAGCACAGCTGCTATCAGCCACTTCCTGAATTGTGTGGCTGAGCAGCCCAGGGCTCCTGAGTAGGTCTCGGGTGCCTGGGGCTTCTGTCCCATGAATAAGGAGGGTGGCAGGTTGGAAAGCATTTTTTTTTGAGTCCAGATGTTGAAACTGAGAGCTGTCTGGATTTGTAGGGGTCTTATGAGTCCTAGGGTGCCAGAATTGGGACAAGTACTTGTGTCTGTGCAGTTTCTATCACATGTACATACGACTTTTAAAATTCCATTTGTGATTTCACTCGTATTTTAGTTTGATTAATTAATTTATTTTTGAGACAGAGTCTCATTCTGTTCCAGGCTAGAGTACAGTGGCGCGATCTCAGCTCACTGCAGCCTCCGCCTCCTGGGTTCAAGCGATTCTCCTGCCTCAGCCTCCCAAGTAGTTGGGATTACAGGCATTTGCCACCATGCCTGGCTAATTTTTGCATTTTTAGTAGAGATGGGTTTCGCCATGTTGACCAGGCTGGTCTCAAACCCCTGACCTCAGGTGATCCACCCGTCTTGGCCTTCCAAAGTGCTGGGATCACAGGCATGAGCCACTGTGTCCGGCCTTCTTGTTTTTATTTACTTATTTTTACTGGGGTAACATATATGTATATAATTCACCATGTGTACCATTTTTAAGTGTACAGTTCAGTGGTAATAAATACATTTCTCTTCTTTTTACCCCTTCATTCCCTGGCTCCCCTTCCCCATCCTAGCCCTGGTAACCACCAGTCTACTCTGTCTTCATGAGATCACGTAACTCCCACAGATGTCACTTTTGTGTTTTGCTCACAGGTCTGTGTAGGGTACCAGCAGGCTTATGGTGGCTTGTGTCCCCATCTTGCTGCTACATGACCCCATTCTGATCCAGCAGGAAGCAACCCCGTGAAACTTTGGTTTGGATGCAGAGGACCTGCTATGTCCTCAGAGTTGCCTAGGAAGAGCTGTGGGAGAGAAAGCCACTGAGTCTTAGGGCCGGTGGCGCAGCAACTCCCTTGTGCTTCCGTTTCCACATCTGAGAAGTAGATGATGCAGGCTGGGGGTGAGCAGCAGTGAGGTCAGCTGCAGGGAGCTGCTGTGGGGATGAGGTGGACCTTGACAGGGGATGGGGACTCCACAGGTGCCAGGAGAAGGGCCCTAGCAAGCCCTCTGGGGGAACTGTGGGGAGATGCAGGGTAGAGAAAGGAGGGTCAGGGCACAGTGCTGTTGAGCTGCAACCATCTTGTCTGAGTTGAGACCAGACTCACCCCCATGTACCTTTCAGTTGTCTCCTAAGGTACGGGAGCACCAGGACAGGAAATTGCCAAGTGCCAGCTCAGATGAGGATCATCCAGGGCAGCCCTGGGTCTCCTGGGCTAGACCTGTGTGCTGGTGTTGAGGGCAGCTCGTCAGCCAGGAGTCAGCATATGGGTGACTTGGTGGCTCTCTGGCACATGAGTGGCGCACGTCAGCCCATGTGAGGGGCCTTTTGTTTGGGCAGGCTCACTTCATGAGACTAGGGGATTATCTTAGTCTGTTTTGTGCTGTTGCAATAAAATACCTGAGACTGGGTAACTTATCAAGAACAGAAAGTTATTTTTCAGTTCCAGATGCTGGAAGTCCCAGATCAAGGTACTAGCGTTTGGGGAAGGCTGCTCTCTGCTTCCGCGATGGGGTCCGAGTGCTGCATCCTCCGAGGGGAGGAACACTGTCCTCACATGCAGAAGGTGGAAGGGCGGAAAGG
Source organism: Cacajao melanocephalus (assembly GCA_963573385.1). Classification (NCBI taxonomy): domain Eukaryota; kingdom Metazoa; phylum Chordata; class Mammalia; order Primates; family Pitheciidae; genus Cacajao; species Cacajao melanocephalus. Next base: position 1,617 of record CAUYLG010052565.1, on the reverse strand, counting down.
ACCAAACTCCCTTTCTCAAGCCCTTTCATAAGCGAGCCTAATCCCCTTCATGAGGGCAGAGCCCTTGTGACTCAGTCACTTCCAAAAGGCCACACCTCCCAACACTATTTATTACCTTGGGAATTCAATTTCTTTCTTTCTTTTTTTTTTAAGAGATGGAGTCTTACTCTGTTGCTCAGGCTGGAGTGCAGCGGCACAACCTCCATCTCCTGGGCTCAAGCGATCCTCCCATCTAAGCCTCCTGAGTAGCTGGAATTACAGGCGCACGCCACCACACCTGGCTAATTATTTGCATTTTTAGTAGAGACAGGGTTTTACCATGTTGACGAGGCTAGTCTTGAACTCCTGACCTCAAGTGATCCGCCGCCTCGGCCTCCCAAAATGCTGGGATTACAGGTGTGAGCCACCATCCCTGGCTGGGGATTCAGTTTCAATATCAATTTTGGTGGGGACAAAAACATTCAAACCATAGCGGGAGTGGACGTTGGTTACCAGTTTATTGTGGCCCTGAAGAATTCTGGTGCTTCTCTCCTGCAAACCTGGCTTGAGGACTCTGGGTGACAAAGGATCCTCTGCCTCTCAAAGCTGCCCACCCTGAGAGGAGAGTGGACAGATGGGGAAGTGCTGCCTGTGGGATGTGGTGCATTGCCCTCCTTCCACAGCCTTTGCCCTGGGAGCACCAGAACCTGCACCGGTCACCTTTGCAAACATCTTTGACTGAGGCCAAGTGCTGGGATGTGTTCAGCTGGGGAAGTTACACAGCCTTGTCTGGTGGGGAATGATACTTAGCTTTCTCAGGAAAACCCCAGTATTTTTAGGAACAAACAGTTTGTACCCACCCATTTCGGTTTTGAAAAACCATGGGAGCATCTTGTTCATCTGAAACAGCCTGAGCTTCAGGAGGGGAGGAATGGGCTTGGGCACTGGGTCAGATGATTCCAGTGTTGCCTCTTTTTATGTGACATTGGGCAAGACCTTAACTTTGCTGAGCCTCTTTTCTTTTCTATGAGATTGGCATCCCGTTGTCTACCTCATGGTAGGAGACGATGTGTCCTCACAGATGTTAGTCCCTTTCCACTTGAGCTCATGGAAAATGACATGATGTCGTTTTAGGTGAGAGCTCTTTAGAAGGGCATCCTGTTGTGGGCACAATTCTGGTGATGCCGAGTGGGTGGGCAGTCTGTTTGTTAGGGAAATGGGTGCATGGGGTTATCTGGTGCATTAGCAGCCCCATTCCCAGCATGGGGTTGTGGCATGTTTCCCCTCCTCCTGCACACCCTCGGACTCTCTCGGGTTCATCTGGCTTTTAATTTTGCTTAGGGTTGTTCTCTCCCTGGAACATTTTGCTTTGGCTTCTCTTGTCACACAGCTTCTGGAATCTGTCCCCTGGTGGGTAGGCTGAGGAGACTCCCCAACTCAGACTTGGTGTCCCCACCAGCTGCCCTCAAGGGTTTGCTTTGCTGGGTGCCTTGGTGTACAGATCCATGTGCACTGCCCTTTGTCAGGCCTGTCCTTCTCTAGGGTTCAAGCGATCCTTCCACCTCAGCCTCCTGAGTAGCTGGGATTACAGGCTCACGCCACCACGCCCGGCTAATTTTTGCATTTTTAGTCGACAGG
>CAUYLG010052564.1:0-11464 GCA_963573385.1 Cacajao melanocephalus | reverse complement strand
AAAATGGCACAAAACATCCTTGAAAAGAAGGTGGTCATGTCATTTGCAGGAACACAGATGGAGGTGGAGGTCATTATCCTTAACAACATTATCCTTATCCCAATGCAGGGATAGAAAACCAAACACTGCATGTTCTCATTTACAAGTGGAAGCTAAATGATAAGAATACATGGACACAAAGAGGGCAACACCAGACCCAGGGGACTCCTTGAAGGCAGAGGTTAGGCAGAGGGAAAGATACAGAAAAAATAACTTTGGGGTACTAGGCTTAATACCTGGATGACAAAATAATCTATACACCAAACCTCTGTGATGTGAGTTTACCTATATAACAAACCTACACATCTACCCCTGAACCTAAAAAAAAAAAAAGTTAAATAAAGAAAGAAAATGGCATAAAGTACAGAGGTATCATCACCTTTGCCCATAATTCATCTTTCAAAGCTGTCAGAGAAAAAACGGGCCAGCACACCTGCCAGAGCAGGTGAGATCTGTGAGTGTCTGGGGCCCCTTTCCCCTCTGACCATGGATTATTGCTTTTCTTCCTTCCCCAGAGGAAACCAACAGATCAATGGATACACTGCTGGATGGAGATAAATGACTTCATTGCTTAGAAAATAAATGACTTTCACTAAAAGTTCTTTGCTTCTCTAGTTTTGCATTGTTGTCATTCCTCCTGTCCTCAGAATTTGGTGTCATTAAACACTGTAAGTTTCTGAATATTTGGAGAAGATGGAGTACATGTACACTATCTCCTATTGTTTAATAGAAATACTGCAGACAAATCCATTTAGTCTGTACTGTGATCCATCATGGAGACATGCAGTTATCTTCCCACAGTGTTTCCTATGTGACCTCTTCTACACAAAATATCTCTGCCCTTGAAGTATAGGACAGCCCAAACAAGGCCCCCTGAGACAGACAGAATGTAATATTTGGCATTATACTCAGAGCATTCAGAAAGTACCCACTGGAAAAAACACTTTAGATAAGCAGGATCACAGGAGTACACCTGAGCAACCTAATGCTAAGATGCAAGATTTCAAGACCCTAACAGCAAAACCCACATCAGGATGATTAAGTAGTGATCAATGGATACAGTTCCCTTGCCACTCACATTGTGATGGTTTACATGCTTGCCCTACAATATCGTTCAAATCAATCATTCATTGACACCTCCAGTCAAAGTTGAAATAAGTCCACTTCTGCCATGTTGGATAAGTTCTATCTCACCTCTTGGCTCATATAGATACTCAGGCACTTAGGTGGAATGGGAAGGGCTCTAGTTGTTTAGCCTTGGCTGTCGGCATTACTGGTGCTCCTGCAGCCACTGAGGATCCTGGTCTCGGCATATTCTGTTATCTGTTAGGCCCTGATGCTCTGGGCTGACTCAAAGATGGCTTCACTATGGTCTTTCCCACTGATTACAGACTAGGCAACCCAGAAGTCCATCCTTTTCTTTCATATCCCATTGCACTATGCAACCACCCTGTTTTCTATCAGATGATTTATGATCCCAATCCCAGGAAATGTCCCTTTCTCCTTGGATTTATTCTAGCATCTGATTTTCTTTCTTCCTCATCATGGGTCTGCACTGCCCAAATAAAGGAAATGTTAATGAAAGGGAAGAGTTCTTAATAGGTGCCTAGAAAATTCTAGTGTTTACCCTGAAACACATAAGCACATGGAAATTGGGCATTTGTATATCTCAGGTGCCTCCTCCACATGATGGAAGATTTTAGTTAAATCAGCGGTTTATAAATAACTGTTCTCAGAACACTTAGAACAACCTTTCAGCGTAACCCTTTGGACAGCCTTGCAGCTGCCTCAGAAGTCAAGGCATAGCAAAATGGGGTCTTACTTCCCACTTTCTCCCTTTGAACTAGAGAAGTTTTTCTTAGTTTACATAATTTATATAAATTTCATTTGATGAAAAGAATACATTTATTTCTTTCTGACTGTTAAATAAATGTGCAGATTTGCAGACTAGTCTTGATGAACTGGTCTCTATGCATCCATAACTGATTTCCATGAATGACCAAAGGAGGTATGTGTGATTAAAAATCAGCCAGGCACTACAGCATCTATAAATCTGTGTAGGGTTTTACTCATCGCCTTTCCCACACCTGCAAGTTTCTGTGCCCTTACTGACTGTAGGGCATAATATTTTCAACTCTAGTATTTTCTCTTTAGAGACTGCCAAATTTACTTAAATAGAAATTAAATGTCATGGAAGATTATTCAATGCACCTTTTTTAAGTAGTGAATTGAGGTGGTTTTCTTTAAAAAGTGTAAATATAGCCCTACTTTTACTTACACTGTAATCAGAACCAAACACTACTAGGAGAAAATGTAAAAACATAAGGGACTGTGATATCACATGTACTCCATGCAGCCAACTCAAGTGAAGTCATAAGATCAATGGTTTGCTGAAGGTCTGTTGCAGCCAACTGTATTGCCATCTTCTTCTGTTAAATTTGATCTGCTTTTACCTCATCTTTCACTTGGTGCCTATTTTCTAGGGAACACCATTAAGATGAAAAAATTCCCAGCAGCAAATCCAGCCAGTTTCACTGGCTCATAAAGAAATTCCCCAGTTTCTATAGCTGCATTTTATGAGTGAAAGCACTTTCTCTCTGAGAGTTCTCATTCTCTCCTTTGTCATAGATATTGGAAGTTGATTTTTATAAATTTGCAATAGGCAGTGATTTGTAGGTTACCCTACAGAAAAATCCTTTGGGGATTTTCTAATAAAGGTAGTACAGCAAATGTTGAGACCATTCCAGAAGATCAGGCATAACAATTTACTATCATCCATGTGCCCTTAGAGAAGACCTAAAGAGATTAGGAAGACATCTGGAAATGGAGGCCTAAGGATGCTGGATATTACAGCTTCTGGACATCTGAAAATAAGAATATAACCATGTCCATTTTTGTATTGTGCTGATAATGTTATATGACTTATATGGATATCTGGTTTATCTGCCTCTGGAGAGAGCAGCTCTCTAGCCTGTGGATCCATAGCGCACATGCTCTTAGTACTGCGTAATGAAGGAAGATCAGTCAATTTGGAATGTCTCTGAAATGCTGCCTCAAGGACATTTCCGTTTTCTGCCTTTAAAGAGATAACTAATTGGTGAGATCCAACAAATAAGAGAGTGGTTATGCGGGCACCTTAAGACCTGCTAAATGAGGACATCCTACTCTTCTCCTTTAAGGAAATCTTATTTAATTTGTAAAATAAAATTCTAAGGGCCGCCAGTCATATGAATGGACTTTTTTTTCTCTGCTAGGGCATTTAAAAAACTTAACCTGAAAAGCTGTTTCAGGCCATGACAGGAAGTTGGGGTCGGACATGTCTCATTATACCTCTTCACGGTTAACATCAACACAGACCTTTAAGTCTGATAAGAAGCATTTATAATCTATTCTCTCTGAAGCCTGCTAATCCGCATGATTACACTTTGGTCTCCAAAACCTCTTATCATGCACCCGGATATTTCCTTTGTATTAATCCCAGGTCTTTAGATAAACTCAACCCATCGTCAACCAGAAGACTTTAAATCTAACTGCAACCTGAAACCTCCTACTTCGAGTTGTCCTGCCTTTCTGGACAGAATCAATGTATTTCTTAAATGTATTTTATTGATGTCTCGTGTCTCCCTAAAATTTATAAAATCAAACTGCACCCTGACCACCTGACCACCTTGGCCACATGTTCTCAGGATCTCCTGTGGGCCGTGTCAAGGACCATGGTCCCTCATATTTGGGTCAGAGGAAGTCTCTTCAAATATTTTACAGAGTTTTATTCCTTTCCTTGACAAAATCCTTTTAATTGGAGCTTGTGAATATTTCCAAATATCATGAGAAAAATACTAGTTGAAACATGTTGTGTATTGTTATTTGTTTTGTTTTTCACAGTCCCTAACAATAACATTGCTTAGCAGTATTTCAATTTTTATCGTGTATAGAAAATGTATTTGTTTGAATATGCAAAATTCATTCTATCACTTAGAGTTATATCGACCTGCATGTAAGAGAAATCTTACAGCACTAACTTCACTGATGGGTGTTTCTTTTTTAATGTGACAAGCAGGTGGGAGGTAAGCAGGTTATACAGGTGCAGTGGTTTCACAAGGCTACCTGGAACTCATGTTCTTCTATCTTTCTTTTCTACCATCGTGTTAGGATGCCTCTCATCCTGTGGTAACAAGATGGTTAATCCACCTGCATTTGTGTTCCAGGAACGAAGTTGGACACGTGTGACAGGTGAAATGCATGTGACAGCCAGGTCATTATTTTACTCAGGAAAACTGTAGCTTTTCTGGAATCTCCACTCAGCCAATACATCTTAGATGCTAAAATTAGGATGCAGCACTATCCCCACGGGCAAGGAATTCTGAAGAGGAAGGTTTTTGGTTTTAAACTGGACACATTGCCATCCACAACAATGTCATGAAATTTGGGAAAAGAGGTAAAATTCTAAATGTTGGGTAATAAAGTAGCAGTGTTTACCCCTTGAGCTACATACATCCCCTTTCAAAGGAAACAATCTCAAAATCTCATCCAGTTTCTTAATCCTGTTCAAAGTCCAGATTCCTGGGTGATGTAAACTCCTCTCTGCCTGGATAAAATGCATGATCTCTTGATCTTTAAGAGTAAAAGACAAGTTATATCTTTTGATATGCAATGGTGGAAAAGGAGACAGATAATAGCAACATGTATTACCATTTGGAGAAAGGGATGGTGAGAAACAAACATTCCTGTTTCACAGAAATACTGAGCACTCCAAGATGTGCTTAGATATTCTAACAGGATTCCATTCTGCTGTGTGGGCAAATCTCTCTCATTCATTGTCTACCACTGTCTTGGTTCTGACCTCTAGGAGGAATACTTTCGTCTGTTAAACTCCAAGGCAACATTTAAAATAGGAATTAGAGAACCCCGACTCCTTAAGTTTCAGAGCTTTTGTTACTTTATTGCAGATTGAACCTAGACATCTAAGTATAGCCACAAGGGTTGAACATAGGCAAGCCTGGATTTTAATGTGGTTTTACCAAAACCTAATAATTGCATGTTATGTGCAGGCAAAATCTTGCATAAACACTCTCTTTTAGCCCAAAGACTCCTGTCTTTTATCAACTTGTGAATTCTGCCCATCCCCCTAGCCCTCCACTGGTGACCAGTACTTAGCTTGAGGCAGTACAAAATATGCTCTATTCAGAAAGTGTTCCCTTTGACTGTCAGCTTATGTCCTGGCAGAAAATACTTAATGAGAGATGTTTATGAAAGGCTAGAACCACAAACTAATTTCTTATCAAGGCCTACTAGCTCATAGCAGTGCTTATGATGGCTTATGTTTAATGGACAGGCTTAATATTATAGGGCTCTTGGTCAGTTTATACTTTAAGCCACAGGCAAAATTTACCTCACTTAGCAAAGCTGTATTTTCTTCCTATCTATAACCTCTTCATGGAAAAGATCACCAGGGTCCAATATCTGGATGTTCATTACCCATAGCCTACCTCCTACACACAGCCAATTATATGTTCTACAACTGCCTGATCCCTATCTAACAACAAATTCTGTATTAGTTAAAACTGCATATAACAGAAAGTTGACAACAGTAATTTAACCCAATTGTCTCTCAGGATGCAAGAGTTCAAAATGGTATGCATGTTCATGATGTCATCAGAAAACCAAGCTTTTGCTACTGTTCTGTTCAGCCATCTTCAACAGGTGGCTTTTATCTTTCTGATCAAAAGTTGTTTGTCTCACAGAACAGAGGCATAAAAGAGTTGGAGAGGTATTTTTAACTTTGTACATTGTCACTTCTAAATAATGTTGAGGTTCTTTAAGTAAGGAAAGGGGGACAATGGATATTTATTGGCTGGCCAGCAGTGTTTTTCACTGTTCCTGAACCCACCGCTGGCATAACACACTTGGTGAAGTGCATGGAGAGAGTTTGTCTTGTGGACTCTGACCAAGATCCATGTGGGCATTTGAGTTCAAGTCAAGCATGCTAGGAAGAGGTTGTCTAATCCCTTGTACTACATATTCTGGGTGTTTAAGTGAAGATTATGGAACAATGATGACATCCAATTTACTCTCTTAATATTTTGATGAAGTCAGCTATTGACAGATTAATGCTGCAAAACAAAACTCCGGGGCATAAAACTACCATCATTTACCCTAATCCTATGTCTGTGGATTGTCTGAGACTTGAATGGTCTAGCTTGGACTCAGCCAGTCTTGGTCCATGCTAAAAGATCCATGTCTATTACATGTGCCTGTCATCCTACTTGGATCAGTGAACTAGCCAATACCTGTCCTCAGCAAAGACACAGAAACACAAAGAGGCACATTCATCCATCCAAGAAGATTTTGAGCCTCCTACAAGTATCACATCGGCTAAAATTCTATTCATTAAAAGAAGTCATATGGCCAAGCCCAAATTCACTTTGCTTCCCTAGGAGAATACTCCAAGAAACATAGCAAAGGGTGTAAATACAGAGGGTAAACAAGTGAGGCCAATAATTGAATTTACCATAGAAAGGCTTGATGATAAACTCCAATCACAGCACTCATTCCCCATTTGAAGCAGGAGGAACAATTTTCATATATTCTATAATAGAACATAATTTCTAGGCAAAAATTTTTCTTTGTAAGGATGCATGATATCATTCTATCTTTGTAAAAGAAGGTACTGGTCACAGCTAGTTAAATTTATGTAGTTTCAACAAGAAAGAAAAATTACTTCATAGTGGTTTATATCAGGGAACTTCAGACTAATGGAATCTAATCAGAGTTTCAGGTAATTTTATAAATACTTTTGAAAAACTGTGGTTTGTATTTTAAAAATATATTTAGGGATAACATATTCATTTATATCATAGAATATTAATACTGGAAGTACTATGGTTGGTGCAAAAGTAATTGCAGTTTTTGTCATTAAAAGTAATGGCTGGCCAGATGCTGTGGCTCACACCTGCAAAACCAGCACTTTGGGAGGCCAAGGCGGGTGAATCACAAAATCAGAAGTTGGAGACCACCTGACCAACGTGGTGAAACCCCACCTCTATTAAAAATACAAAAAAATTAGTCAGCCATGGTGGCATGTGCCTGTAATTCCAGCTACTCAGAAGGTTAAGGCAGGAGAATTGCTTGAACCCAGGAGGCGGAGGTTGCAGCAGTGAGCCAAGATCACACCATTGCACTCTAGCCTGGGTGACAGAGCCAGACTCCATCTCAAAAAAAAAAAAAAAACAACAACAAACAACAACAAAAAAAGCAATGGCCAAACTGTAATTGCTTTTGCACCAACCTAATATTCTGTGAGTTCATTTATTACAAACTCCAATCAAGTTAAGAATTATTTTTCTGCCACATCCCTTATAGACGGACTGTCCATATGATACTTCCAGGGTGGGACAGTCACAGCTTCAGGACGCCCCTCATTCCATTGTCACATGAGTCTGGTTGAAAAAGTTAACTTAGGGTTTTCCTCCCTTTGCCCTTTATTTTAGACACCTAGAAAATGCTCTGACAATTCTATTTTAAAGGTATATTAACTTCCAAAAGTTTCCATCACAAGTCACAAACGGGTGGCTTAAAACAATAGAAACTTATCTCTCAGCTTAAAAGGCTAAAAGCCTGAACTCAAGGTATCAGCAGAGCCGTGCATCTTCTGAAAGCTCTAGGGAAGAACACTTCATGCTTCTTTCTAGCTTCCATTGGACCCCTGCAATCCTTGACTTTCTTTGGCTTATAGCTGCATCTTTGCAATCTCTGCTTCTGTCTTCAAGTGGCCTTCCTCCCTCTGTATGCTTCCAGGTGTCTTCCCCTTTTCTAACAACAGTTGTTGGATTTAGTGCCTACCCTAATCTAGTATAACCTCATATTAACTAATGACATCTTCAAAGACTATTTCCAAATAAAATCACATTTTGAGGTTCCATATGTACATGAATTTTGGGACAACATTGTTCAACATGCTAAAAAGACCATTTCAAATATTTGAAGAGAGGGACCATACTCCCACCTTGGTCTTCCATTTTTTAGGGCTAACACCCTGAGTACTTCAAATCTTTTTAAATCTTTTAAAATTATATTACTCCCAGGCCTTCACCATCTAGGTCAACTTTCTTCAATTTTATTTAAAAGTACCCATAAACTGACATTGTCAATCAGAAATGGGTAATTTTATTTATTTTAAGCATAACTGCTACTAAAAGAAATTTACAAAAAGGGTTATTTGTAAGCTTCCATACCTAATAATCAGAATGTGATTTTGTCCACATAATAATTTAGCCTGCTGAGCAAAATGCCTGCCCCCCTGGATCTTGTACCTGGTGATCCAAGATGGGAAAGATATTACATCAGAAATCATCTGCACTGTCCTGATGCTGACTTTTATACTCCATTGGATTCTTTTTAGATTGTATTTTACTACCTATGTCAAAGACCAATACTGGTCAAGACTTATTACCCACCAATGAGCTGTAAAGAGACTGCTGAAAAGGGCATTGGAGGCCACTGAAAATATAGATCACAGTCTGCTAGGGCAAAAACACCCCTGGCCCAGGACTTTATTAGCATTAGACTTTCATTACTGCCCTTTCAGCTGTGCTTCAGAGCCTCCCATTGCAGCCCAGGCTTTGGAGTGTCAAGGGCTGCAGAAGGATGAGAATACTGAAACCATGCCTCCTTCTATCCTAAAACACCAGAGCAGGGACTATATCTCAATTGATTAAATCCAAAGATTGTATACCTGGGCACAGGGCCCTGTTCTAAACACTGTAGAAGAATTAATCAATCACAATATTTATTTAACTTCTACCCTATATTAGACAAGGTATTGTCCCTGGGTTGACAGTCTAAAAGTGGATGAAAAGAAAAGTGATAATGTAAGTAAGATGTGGAATAAATACAGCTTAGTACATAACTGCTCAGCCTCTGGAGCTATACAGACTTGGATTAAAATCTTGGGTCTCGTTCTTGCTAATTAAATGTGACCTTGATCAATTTATCATTCTCTCAAAGACCTAAATTATTCATCTGGAAAATAAAAATAATAAATCTATGTAATTTTTAATAAAAATATTTGTACATATTTGGGGTTATATGTAATATTTTATTATATACATAAAACTGTATAATGATTAAGTCAGAGTAGTTTGAGTATCCATCACTGCAAATAGTTATTATTTCTGTATGTTGAGAACATTTCTAGTCCTCTGTTCTAGCTATTTTATTTATGTATTTATGTTTTTATTTATTTACTTTTGGAGACAGGGTCTCCAGGCTGGAGTGCAGTGGCGTGATCTTGGCTCACTGCAACCTCTGCCTTCCCAGCTCAAGTGATCCTCATGCCTCAGCCTCCTGAGTAGCTGGGATTACAGGTGCACACTACTAGCTATATAACAGTATGTAATACATTGTTGTTAACTATAGTCACCCTACTCATCTATCAAACATTATAACTTATTACATTTATCTAACTGTATTTTGTACTGAGGACTAAATGAAAAATGCATGCAGTATATTTAGCAGAATACCTGACACACGATTAAGTTTTGTTTTTTATTGTAATAGTGAAAAACAAAGCAAAACAATATTTTAAAGGAAAAACAAAGCTGAAGGATGCACACTACCTGACTGCAACACTTACTACAATGCTGGATTAACCAAGACAGCGTGAAATTGGCATGAGATGTATATTCATATGGTTTGGCTCTGTGTCCTCACCTAAATCTCATGTTGAATTGAAGTTGCAGCCAATTCGAATTGCAACTGGAGTTGCAACCACAGTGTTGGAGGTGCAGCCTGGTCAGAGGTGACTGGATCATGGGGGTGGTTTCTAATGGCTTAGCACATCCCCACAATGCTATCTCATGATAGAGTTCTCAAGAGATCTGGCTGTTTAAAAATGTGTGTACCTTTCCCCTTCACTCTCTCTTCCCTCACTCCAGCTATATAAGACATGCCCTTTGCCTTCTGTCATGACTGTAAGTTTCATGAGGTCTCCTAAGCTATGTTTCCTGCACAGCTCACAGAACTCTGAGTCAATTAAACCTCTTTTCTTTACAAATTACTCAATCTCAGGTAGTTCTTTATATATATATATATATATATACACATATATATATACATATATATATATATACACACACACACACACATATATATGTATAAAAGAAAGGACTAAGACATATATGAAGGCTAGTGGTATAGAATAGATAGCCCAGAGACCCAAAATGTAGGCATAAACAGAAGGTCAACTGATTTTTTACAAAGGTTATTAAGTAATCCAGTAGGAAAAGATTAATATTTTCATTTAATGGTGCTAGACAGTTGGACATATATAAGAACAAACAAAGCAAAACAAATCACCTCCTCAAAAAGTACTTTACACCACATACAAAAATTCATTCAAAATGTACCATAGACCTAAAGTTAAGAGCTGAAACTTTAAAAATCAAAACAGAAATCACAGGAGAAAAGTCTTGTGACCACCCATTGCACAAAAATTCCTTACCACAGGAATGGGCAAACCATAAAAAGACAACTGATAAATTGAAGTTTTATTATAATGGTGAACATTTCTCTTCAAGAAAGACTGCCAAAAATATGTAATTTCTACAAGTTGGGAAAATATATTTACAAAACATGTGTCTGATAAAAATTTGTATCCAGCATATGCAAAGACCTTTTAAAACTTAATAAGAAGAAATATAGTTTGATTTAAAAATACTAAGCCAAATATTTAACACATACTTCAAAAAAATGTCACAGGAATGGCAAATGAACACATTAAAAAATAATTTGAGTGAGCCAGATACAGTGCTCACACCTGTAATCCCAGCATTTTGGTAGGCCAAGCTGTGATAATCACTTGACCCCTAGTTCAAGACCAATCTGGTAACACAGTGGGATCCTGTCTCTACAAAATTTTTTTAAAAATTAGCTGAGCATGATGGCACATACCTGTTGTCCCAGCTACTCTAGAGGCTGAGGTGGGAGGATGGCTTGAGCACAGGAGATAGAAGCTGCAGTGAGTCATGATCATATCATTGCACTCCAGCTTGCATGACATAGTGAGACTCTACCAAAAAAAAATTTTTTTTAAGATAATCTGAATGTTGGTCATTAGGGAAAAATTTATCAAAGCCGCAGTGCAACACCACTGCACATGCACTAGAATTCCTAAAATTCAAAAGACTAAAAATACAAAGGATTGACAATAATGTGGAGTAACTCAACAGTCACACATTACTGGGAAGGTAAAATGTTATAGCCACTTTAGAAAATAGTTTTTTAACCTATGTCTCCATTGTTAAACACAATTATTGGCATAATAGAGGTTTTTAATACCCATTTTTAGACTGCATTCTAGCCTGGGCAGTAGAACAAGAATCCTGTTCTCTCTCCCTCTTTTTCTTCCTCTTTCTTTCTCTCGTACATT
>CAUYLG010052562.1:0-74101 GCA_963573385.1 Cacajao melanocephalus | reverse complement strand
TCAACCGCGGTTGCATTCCTTTTTTTATTAAAAAAATTTAAACTTTAAGGAATTAAATGCACTTCGGGAACAAAAATTTATGCTTTTTTTTTTTTTTTTTTTTTTTGAGACGGAGTCTCACTCTGTCTCCCAGGCTGTAGCACAGCCTGGAAGACAGGAAGTGGCGCGATATCAACTTACCGCAACCTCCGCCTCGCAGGTTCAAACGGTTCTCCTACCTCAACTCCCCAAGTAGCTGGGACTACAGGCACGTGCCACCACACCCGGCTAATTTTTGAATTTTTTAATAGAGATGGAGTTTCACCATATTGGCCAGGCTGGTCTCGAACTCCTGACCGCGTGATCTGCCCACCTCAGCCTCCCAAAGTGCTGGGATTACAGGCATGAGCCACTGTGACCAGCCGATGCTTTTTAGTTGTTTGACTTCATCATTATTAATATTACTACTACTATTAGAGACAGTCACTTGGAATTTTGTCCAAATACTGCATAATGTATTCCATTATATTCCATTTTTCTGAAAATGATCTAATTTACATTATCAAATAAATAGCACTTGATTCTCATTCACACAAATATCTTGAAAACCAGAGAAGTGAAGTGAGCTACTGACAATTATAGAATATAATCTATATATTAAAATTTCTGGATTCAAGTTCACAAATTCATTGTATTTCCCCCAAGGGCTGTGGTCATCTAAAAGGGAATGAAATATCTAAGATGGGAATGAGCTCTGAAAAGTGGAAAGTTGGGCTTCAGAATGTGAGACCATCCCTGAAGCCATTTCTTCACAGAATGAAGTGGAGTCAAAATTTGGAAATGCCAGTGGTGAACTGGAAATGTGCCAACAACTTTGCGCTGTGTAAACCAATTTAAAGAAAGTTAGTGTTGAGAGGTGAGGTTTACACCTTCATCCTTCTCTGGCTGATGCTAAGTTAAATCCTTCACCCTCCAGCAAAACCCCCTGCTCCTTTGAAGTTCTTGCCCTCTAGCTACGCCACAGTTTCTCTTCAGTTTCCTTATCTATTGACTTTCTGCTCACTATCTTACTTTCAGTGAAGACTTTGCTTTCTATTATTCCCAAATTCTACTGTCATCTGGAGACTTCAGGGTTTGTTGGGATAATCCTTCCAACCTCAGGGGTTTCCATATTGAGGGACTGTGTTAAGGAAAACCGAGTCCACAAGGAGTGTGGTTTCAAAGGCAGGAACTTCCCAGCCCCATGCCTCCAACCATGTCCCCATCTGGAAACCTAGAGTTCTTTGTCTGACTTTCCTGTGCGCGGGCTAGGTAGAAATTTCAGGTGAGCTCTTTTGTTTAAAAAGCCGGGCGAGGGCGTGGTGGCACCCACCTGTGGTCTCAGCTGCTCAGGAGGCTGAGGCAGGGGAATCCCTTGAATCTGGGAGACGAAGGTTGCAGTGAGCTGAGATCTGCCACTGCACTCCAGTCTGGCGAAAGAGCAAGACTCCATCTCAAATAAATAAATAAAAATAAATAAAAATGAATAAAAAATAAAAATAAGAAGCCCCGAGAAAAACTCTGGGAGGAGGGAGCTCTTGTTGCGGACCTAACATCCAATCCAGTATCAGAGTTGAAGATCAATCACTCCAGCGGAAGTTTGGAGGAACTCCTCTCATTAAATGAGAACATAAATGGGGCTGGAAAAACTCCTGGATTAAACTCCCACTGTGCGGATTCCTCCATTGGAACCCCTCCCACAGCAGCATGGGAGCTCTCTCTCCTCTCTCTTTCTGTCTGCCTAATAAATTGCTCTCTGCAAAACTCTTTGGGTCCACAATATTCATTTGAACGGTAAGCTCACAGCAACTCCAGGGCCCCTTCGCCCATTCCTGAGGCAAGGGAGGCCAAGGACCTGGGCACATATGATTGGGGAAACTGGGAGCATCTTTGGGACACCCCGGCAGCTCTGCTCCCGTCCCCATTACATCTTTGGTGATGCATCTACGGGGAGGGAGCTGAGTCCCTGTGTCCCATCCCCCGTTACAATATCAGTGTGCACTGGAAACATCTGTAAAAGTTTTCCAAGTGTGTATATCTGAGTTTTTCGTACTACATCAGAATCTCTCAAGGTGGGGGGCCTTAGCTTCTGGAGTGTCTAAAACCACCACAGATTATTCTAATACAGTCAGAACTGTGAATCACTTGTAGCCTTGCTCTTTGTTTGCCTCAACCTCTAACTCTGCATTCAACTTTTCTGGCTACACGGTAGACATTTACATTACTGTAACTGCACAATGGGTTCTTGCTTCCTGCTGCCCAGATAGAGTCGATTGATAAATTGATTGATAAATTGAATCATTGATAAATTGATAAAGAGAGGGGAATTGCAGTAAAGAGTATAATACATATAGAGCCATCGAAATGGGAGACTGAAGTTTTATTACTCAAATCAGCCTCGCCAGATATTCAGAGGCTAGGGTTTTTCAAAAATAGTTTGGTGGGCAGGTGGCTAGGGAATGGGTATTGCTGATTGGTTGGGAATGCAATCATAGTAGTGAGGAAAATGGTCTGGGTGAAACAATCCAGTCATCAGAAATGCAAAACTCTGAAAAGACATCTCAAAAGGCCAACCTTTTTTTTTGAGACGTAGTCTCGCTCAGCCACCCAGGCTGGAGTGCAATGGTGCTATCTCAGCTCACTGCAACCAGTGTCTCCTGGGTTTGAGCGATTCTCCCATCTCAGCTTCTCAAGTATCTGGGATTACAGGCACCCACGATCATGACCAGCTACTTTTTGTATTTTAGTAGAGATAGGATTTCACCACGGCCAGCCTGACCTCAGGTGATCCTCCCGCCTCGGCCTCCCAAAGTGCTAGGATTACAGGCATGAGCCACCTTGCCCAGCTCAAAAGGCCCATCTTATGTTTTACAACAGTGATGTTATTTACAGAAGTAACTAGGGAAGTTGCAAATCTTCTGACCTCTGGAATAATGGCTGGTAATTAACTGTGCCTACATCTTCACAGAATTCAGGGCCCTCTCATACTCTTACCTTGGTGGCCTTTCATTAGTTTTACAAAGGCAGGTTAGCTCTTTGGGAAGGGCTGTTATCACTTAAACTAGGAACTAAATTTATCCTAAAGCTAGCTAGTCTCCTGACAAGGAGTGACCTAGGGCAATTTGGAGGTTAAAGGCAAGATGGAGTTGGTTAGACAGTAAAAGATCTCTTTTACCGTCAACAATTTTCTCATTGTTATAATTTTTGCAAAGGCAGCTTCATTTCTTGGAACCTCACCACCTATGAAATGTTAAACCCCAAGAATCCATTCTCTGGTTATGACCTCCAGTTTTCCAACTCTCTCTCCTCAATTCTACTATAGGTAGTCTTCACTGTAGTGAGATATCCACTACCTTGACAGTTCGAATTTTTCTAGACTTTTTGTTCCTTACTGGCTTCACAAAGATCATGTAATTTTCCCTTCTGCCGTACCAGTCCAGCAAAACTCCAACCCTCAGGTATACAAAATTATCTTTACTCTCTGCCTTTGCCCGGTCTCATTTATTCTCCGCATTGAGGCCTGAGTAACCTTTTTAAATGCAAATTTAGCCACAGGAACTTGCCCCACCACTCCAAATTGCCTTGCTTAAGCCTTTAAATGGCTCCCCACAGTTTTTAGGGTAAAGTCCCGATTCCACAGTATGCTATACAAAAATCAGCAATAATTTTTGCCCTGTGTACTTTTGTTTCTGGGCTCAGTTCTTATCTCTCTCTATTTCAAAATCTATGCTTTATCTACACTGAGATGCTAGTGCCTTCACCCACACTCATCATGATGTTTTTTTATTTATGAGCTTGTCCTCCCTGTCTGGGATGCCCTCAGCCCTCTTTGCAAGCCTAGCTCCTATTTATCCTTTAAAGACTCCTCTCAGGAGGCACCTCCTCCCTGATGAAATCGCAGAGGTGACATAGTTTTTAAAGCTCAAATTCTCTATGCACTTTATATTTGGTACCTACACCCAGGGTGTAAGGCTGATAGCCTCGCCAGGAGCCGGATGGACAATACTCACCCCCTCTGCACCTGATAACACTTATCAAGAGGCCGGACGTCCTACTGGCGCCTGCCTTCTCCATGCAGGCTCCCCACTCCTGCATTCCACCCCTAGCCCCACACTCAGCACTAAATCATACTGTCAGCCCAAAATTCAAAAATCCCGCCAAGAGCCTGACCAATGGCAGCTCGTCAAGTCCGGGTCCAGTCTCTCTCTAACCAATACAGGTGCCCATGCTTTGTTACCTTCTCCAGCCCACCTGTCCATAGCCCTGCTGGACTACCAATGGCAACTTGCCAAGTCCAGGTCCAGTCTCTCTATGACCAATGCAGTTGCCCGTACTTTGTTTCCCCACTAACCAATCTACTGCCCTCACCCCCTAAAAAACCCCATGCCCAGAACAGCCGGGCGCGACTTCTCTGGCCCCTCTCTCTCTCTCTCTCTCTCTGCCCCGGGACCACAGAACCTCGCCCGGGAGCTAAATAAACTGGAATTTAATTTGTCTCATGCTGGCCTCAGTTTCCTCATTTTAAACTCGGCTGTATCCTTACAAGAATAACTTTACATAGGACTTCTTTTAAGGCAAGATTTTTGCATTTTCCTTTAAATATTATATTTTGATTCCTTGTAGATGCATATTACCAGAACTAATATATTTAACTTCTAGGGCTCACAATTATTTATATTGGCATTATGGCCTATGATTTAAACCTTTTCAATATTTTCAAGCTTTTAAAATATATATCCATATATTTAGGAGAATTTGTTAACATTTTATTTACCATTAAACACTAGACTGTATAAGCCTCTTTATCATTATAAACATATGTTTATAGCACATTACAGTCTTCAAAGTAGACTTACTTACATCTTTGATGTAATCCTCCTTTGTGAGCAGAAGCTGACATTCCATATTTAATGCCTTAAATAAATGCAGAATCCGAATGTTAAATGAGTTGTTGAAAATGCATTGCTGCCAGGTGAGTACATGGGCTTATGTCTACATCATTAGCACATGTTGAATCCACACTACGGCAATGTTGGCGTGAACATTTTTATTTCTTTACAAAAAATAAAAAGGAAAAACAATCTATGATTTTTTGCAGAGGATGAATGGTAGTACCGGTATCTGTGTAGGAGTTGAGAAGAATGAAGGAAATTGTCCAAGTAACTCTGGCATCCCTGATCGTTGCTTATTGGATGTGTGGTCTTTGTTGTATTTTTTATTTCTAGCATCTACCTTATTTTTTTTAATTGAAGACCAGTATCTCTTCTCTATTAAAGAGTTTTAGTATTATTCAGTGAGAAGCGTTTAAGCAAATACAGCATTTTAAAATAATAATTTGAAATCATGACAGTTCTACTTGAAACCAGAGAAGCCATGTTGGTTTTCTGTTACTCTGAGTCACAGGATACAAAAGGATTGGTTCTGAGGGCTTGGGATCTTCCTGTGGATGGTTGGCTTAGTCATTTGGATTGTGCAAAGCTTTGGTCTTTTCTCTTTTGACTAATCATCCTATACTCCAACAAAAAATCTCTTATCCAACATAAATCCCTTATCCAGTTTTCTTTGTAAAGCCAGCAGTCACTGAGAAAATAATTTTTAAACATATAAAATTCACTTCACAGCTCTGTTTGCTAAGAAAATTTTATTTTGTAATTGTATGTTATTTTCCATAAAATGTGAATCTCTTAAGGATTGTTACCACAGCTAATATGTTTGTGGGTACTACACCAAATATTGAGTTCTATATACTGTTGTTTTTAAACATGAAAGTCAAATATAACTGTTAAATTATATGAAAGAGGTGTCAGTCACATTGGTAGTGATAAGTCACAAAAGCATTCTTATTTTGAAAATCCGATTGATGAAACAAATGAAAAAAAAACACAGCAAGACTGATACACCCACATACACTAAAGGTATTATAAATGTCTATCAAATAACAAAAGTCATGGTTAAGACATCTTATTGACATAGTGTATAAATTGTAGCAGTAATAGTAACTTTTAATCATATTTGATTAATCTCTTTTTGGGATGTTGTAATCCTTTGTGTATACTATCTCAAAAGCAATTTTTCAACCGTGCTAAAAGAATCTCCTTTTTTGTGAGTGTGATTTACAATAGAACACTATCTTCTATTTTGTTATTCATCGTAACAGGAAAATATATACAGTGACACATTTTTAATGCTGGTGTTGGGCCCAAATTAGCAGCTGCACTTTCAATCAGCTCTATCAAACTCACTCCATGGAGGTGTTTCATTTCAAACCACAATATTAGACTAATAGCATGAAAATATACACTTTTAAGGAATTATTTATACATTTCAACTATATTTTATGTGCTATTTTGAAATATTAACAAAAGTTATCTTAATGTTGGACTTTATAATATTAAATCTCATTAATGAATGTTACTTATAAATAGTTTATTTCTAGGTAAACCTTGGTAAAGAATTTTTTCCAAATGCTGCTTTTTTCATTATCTGCTCACGACACATGTGCACACATTGACAGACACACACACACATACGCACACACACAGTGAATTGAATGCTCAGGAAATAAAGTATACTATAAAAATGCCTTTATTTTATTTTTTGAGACAAGTTTTTGCTCTTTCACCCAGGCTGGAGTGGAGTGGCATGATCATAGCTCACTGTAGCCTCAAATTCCAAGGATCAATTAATCCTCCCACCTCAGCCTCCTAAGTAGGTGGGACTACAGGCTTGCCACAAGACTGGCTAATTTTTAAAGTTATTTTTATTTTATTTTATTTTTTTAGAGAAGGGTTCTGGCTATGCTGCCCCGGCTGGTCTTGAACTCCTGAGCTCAAGTGATCCTCCTGCCTTGGCCTCCCATAGGGTTGTCATTACAAGCATGAGCTATAGTGTCTGGCATAAAAATGCTTTTAAAAAGAGGAAGACTTGAAGAATATTTATAAAATGTTAAAGTATAAACAGTGTTATGTAACTTAAGTTTCCATGTAACTCAAATAACATGGCCAAAATGTTTGTAGTAAACCACATAGCATATTTTTCAGAGTCTAGTTCTCTCAGATGATGAATCTCTGGGTAGTTTGCTTTTAACTTCAAATGCTCAATAATTATTTATTTAACTGAGGAAATGTCCAAGGGAAAAAATACTGGATTCACAATTTAAAGACTTTTAGACTTTGAAGAGCACTGGAGGTTGTTTATCAGTTAAGCGAACAGCAATTCCAATACCTTGCCATTCAGCCCCTGCTTAGATGCCTTGAGCAAGGTAGCAACAGGCCCCTCACCATCTCTTGAACAATTTTATTTTTCTTTGAATAATCCAAGCGTCATACACTAGTTTATATTGATACAGAAATCTGCATCTTTTGTAAGTTCCTTCACTGATCTTGTTTCTGACCTGTGAAATCACCTAAGAATACGCCTATCCATTTTTCAAAGAGTTGCCTTGGGAGACAGTTTCTACACCTTGCTCCCATGCCCAAGGCTCCTGCCCCTGTGCTAGCTGCCGTCATCCCAAGAGCTGTCACTTCTGGGCCCAACAGTGGCTGATGTCCCTCCAAATTATGCTTCACCCATCACCAGCAATGGTAGAAAGAGAACAAGTATTACCTTGGGCAAACCTGGGTTCGCTGTAGTTTTTCTTGACAGTAAGATGACAACAATGTTTGTAACAGTGTTGATGATAACAGTGATGATGAAAGTTAATTATTAAGTTCCATGCTTAGTGTTAAACATTTCATATTCATTATTTAATTTAATCATCCCCAAATCCCTATCACATGATTTTTTTTAATGCCTGTTTCACATATGGGGAAACTGAGACTTAGAAGCTGGAAACAGAACCCAAATCTGACTTTAAATCTCGTGTTTCTAATTGCTATGGACATTGATACCGATTGGAGCTGTAGAATCAAACAAAATGCCGAGTCTTTTCACAGGTGACTTCTGCAAAACCATAAATCACTGATCCTATCTGGAATATTTAATTTTCTTTTTAACATAAATGAAGAACTTTACATTCACTTCTTGTAGGGTGATTCCATTATTATATACTATAGAAATCTTTTCTGGGTCCCAATTTTGTTATCCAGTATAATTACTGTAAACATTGCTCCACATCCCTTGAACAGGGAAAATCAGACATGCGTGTCCTCGGTGAGGTTGTGTCCAGTCACAGCCAGAGCTGCCCCCAGGATGGAGTCTGCAGCCCCTCACTCCTCAGGACCTCTTCCCCTGAATCCATCTGAAGGCATTCCTATCTTCTAGGTGGCTTTTCCGTGGAAGATTGTAGGGTGGGCTTTGCTGATCTGATAAGAGCCTGAAAACAGCCTTATTTTTTAATGAGCTTTCAAAGTTGCGTGAGAGGGAAAGAGACATCTACAAATGGTGGTCATGCTATGGGGAAATAAGACAGATGTGACAAAAGCAGTATGGCAGGAGGAGTTGAGGACTGGTACATGGTGAGGAACAGAGAGCATTTCCACAGGAAAAACTGAGATAAAGCTTTCCCAGTAAAGAGGACAGTGAAAAAGCAAAGAGGTCTGGAAATGGAGGGAGAGGCCAGGTGGAACACTCAGGCCTGGCTCAGTTGGGATGTGGGGCTACAGAGGGCAGCTGTCTCTGAATGCCCCTGTCCACCCTCCCAAATCAGGACAAAATGGTAACATGATAGCTTGTTTGTGGACTTTCTAACTTATAAATTATAACTATAGTGTATTAATTTCTTAGGGCTGCTGTCTTAGCCCATTTCGGCTGTCATAAGAAAAATACCATTGACTGAGTAGCTTAATATGAAAATAATTCATTTCTTACAGTTCCAGAGTCTAGGAAGTCCAAGGTCAAGGTGGCAACAAACTGTGTCTAGTGAGGGCTCTTTCTGTAGAAATGGTGCCTTCTGTCTGTGTCCTGACGAGGTCAGATCTCTTTTAAAAGGGCAGTAATCCCATCAATGAGAGCTCTACCCTCATAACCTGATCACCTCCCAGCATCTCCCTCTCCTAATGGTATCACATTTCTGATTAGGTTTCAGCATATGGATCTGGAGGGTCAAAAGCATTCAGACCATAGCAGCTGCTGTAATAGATTACCATAAAATGGGTGGTATAAGCCAGCAGAAATTTATCATCTCACAGTTCTAGAGGCTGGAAGTCTGAAATCAAGGTATCAGCAGGATCATTTCCCTTCAAAATGTCTTAAGGGAAAATCCAACCTTGCCTATCCGGGTTTCTGAGGGCCCCAGGCATTCCCTGGCTTGTGGCTGCATCCCTCCAGTCTCTGTCTCCCTCTTCACTTGGCCTTCATGTTTGTCTTTTTGTCTCCTTGTCTCTGCCTGTCTTATGACACCAGTCATTGGATTTAGGGTCCACCCTAATCCAATATGACCTCAGCTTAACTACATCTTCAGAGAGCCTATTTCCTGATAAGGTCACATTCCGAGGTACTGACGTAGATGCTGATTTTGGGAGGAACACTGTTCAGCTGACTACCTGTGTGTTAGGGTACTAATCTCTCATGCACACTATAGAACAGATGTTCCTAAACAGGATACATTCACTAGAAGCCATATTTCAAAGTTTTTATTTTATATTACATTTTAATAATAAAAACCTGTCTTGAGAAAGAACAATGTGGTTAAATGTGCTTGATCTGTGTACATTATCACTCTGCTTTTTTTTTTTTTTTTTTTTTTGCGATGGAGTCTCACTCTGTTGCCCAGGCTGGAGTGCCGTGATGCAATTTCAGCTCACTGCAACCTCCGCCTCCCAGGTTCAAGTGATTCTCCTGCTTCAGCCTCCTGAGTAGCTGGGATTACAGGTGTGCACCACCATACTTGGCCAATTTTTGTGTTTTTAGTTTCTACTAAAAACTACTTTTTAGTTTTTCTACTGAAAACACAAAAATTGGCCGAGTGTGGTGGTGCAGCAGCAACACGGTGCTCTCTGGAAGGATGGCACAAGCACGGGCATCTCTGGCAACCCTCCCTGTGTGGCTTCCACCAGTTCACGCCCTCCACCGCAGCAGAGAGTAAATGTCCTAGCGCTTCATTGCTTTATTTTCTTTAGTAAATAAGTGAGTAGAAATTCAAGGGTTCTCTCCTCCCACCCATAGTCTTTCATAGTCTCCATGATGAAACCAGGAACTAAGATGTCATTGGTTACTTAACTTTTGTCTCCGATGACTTACAAGTATTAATAGATCTATCATACGTGCTTAATCAATTTTTCCAGAACTTTCTTTTTTAACCTTTCTCCCCAAATGGTAGCTGATGTTGCTAAGCCCTGGGGTGCATGCCATCCCTCAAACATGGGAATAGAGAGGGTGGCCTGTCTTGTTAAGGGAATTGAATACAAGGAGAAAGGGATTCTCAGCAAATTGTGATTCTGGGCGTGATCTCATCTGCAGTAACCCCGCCCCATGGCCATGGATGTAATATGAAAGTAAGGAAAGCACCTTCCTCATCAAGTTGTGAAGATGGAATATATTCAGACCTTAAGGTCCTTAGAATGCTGCCTTGGTTGGGGGGTCTGTATATAGCTGTGGCTTCAGTCACCTCACCACTGCTGCAGCCACTGCTCCTGCCCTTGCAGCAGCTTAGGACAGAGGTGTGGGCTGAGAGTGGCCTTGGGAGCCGGAGAAATGGAAGAGATGAGTGAAGGTGTAGAGGCCACGAGCTGTCATGCTGGAAAGACTGAAAGAAGCCCAGGAGCAGCCCCTGTGGCCTTCCCTAGTGGGAAGCGGGGAGTGGGAGCAGGAGGGGTCCATTGAGGCCTGAGCAGGGCAGGGTGACCTCAGGGAGGAAGGAACTGTGTACTCAGCCCTCATAGCCTAGGAGAATAGGAAGATGGGAGAGAAGACTCTGATGCAAAAGGACTTTTTTGTTTTACAAAACCTCCTTTTCAAGAGTCCTTTTATCAGTTTAAAAGAAAGTAATGGGCCAGGAGTGGTGGCTCACACCTGTAATCCCAGCCCTTTGGGAGGCCAAGGCTAGCGGATCACAAGATCAAGAGATCTAGACCATCCTGGCCAACATGGTGAAACCCTATTTCTACTAAAAATACAAAAGTTAGGTGGATGTGGTGGTGCACGCCTGTATTCCCATCTACTTGGGAGGCTGAGGCAGGAGAATCACTTGAACCTGGGAAGTGGAGGTTGCAGTGAGCCGAAATCGCACCATTGCACTCCATTCTGGGTGACAGAGTGAGACTCCATCTCAAAACAAAAACAAAAACAAAAAAATATTTTATTGCATTCTAAAATAACAACTCATTTCTAATGCTACATAAATATACCCACCTAATTTATACTAAGGCAGGTTCTCGCATAGTGGCCTCCATGATACCATGTGGTCAAGAGTCATAAGAGACAGGCAGTCATGGCCGATGCATATTCGTACCCAAAGAACCAGGTACTTAATTCCTCATTAGCAGATATGCCATCCATTGCGATGGCAGAAGTCTGTTTTTTGCTGCTCTGGTATACAGACCTTCCTCTAGACAATGAGTCCCTTTTCTTCCCAATCCATGTGCTATCAGTAAAACAGACTGTACCCCAAGTTCAGAAGGTGTGTGTGGAGCTCATACTTGGCCCAAGTGCTGACATCCCATGGGGCCCCCACTTTCTAGTCAGAGCCTCGAGGAGTGTGGAGAGTTCTGTGAAACCCAAGTTCCAGTCCTCTAAAGTGGTCTCCAGGCATCTTGGGCTTCTCTACATCACCTGGAGCAAAAAGCCAAATCCAAGCTAGCTAGAGTCAACATATAGCAGCAAAAGCTACTTTCGCATATTCGCCTTCTTCTCAATGTAGCTCACCCTCCCTAACACCCCCGCCACACACCTTGTTCGCTCCCTCCCCATCTTTGGAGGTGGCTGTGGTTGTGTTTCTCATATTTGGACTCCATTATGAAGCCAGGAACTAAGATGTCCTGGGTTACTTAATTTGTATCTCTAATGACTTACAAGTGGATCCATCACGGTATGCTTATGCCTTCTTTCCTGAACTTTCTTTTTTAACCTTTCTACCTAAAGTCAACTATACCCCCTGTTCCAGGAAAGATATATTATCTTTCCCCCAATTTAAATCAACTGAGAACTACCATGCAATAGTTAAATTATCATGAAATTTTTACAAAATAAGCTTATTGGAGAAACTAAATCTGATGATAATGTCCAATATCAAGGGTATCTTGTATCAGTAGAAGTTAGAATTTAGTGAAGTTTAAGGTCCCCAATAATGCTAAGTACAGTGATAACACATGAAAATAAAAGCAGTTACTGCTTTAGAGGAATAAAGTACTGAATTCTCAAATAGTTATCTGCATTTATGCATTATGATGCTTTAACTTTGTCAGTAATTCATATTGCTACCTGTTTTGTGGTGAATCTCTGTCATTTTACTGATGATCTTGCATACGATATATGTGTAATGTGCGTGTGTCATCTGTGGGATTCAGATATTCTCATACTGGAAGGAAAATGGAGTCTTGCAGGTGGAATTGTTCCTTGTACCATTTTGTGATGAAGCAGACATCAGAAACTGCAAATGAGAAGCAAGGTCCTTGGTAGGTAGGGGAGGTACATCCCTCTCTTCATCTGCCTTTGAAAAAAATGATCAGGATATTTAAGAACACAAAAGGAGTGTGAATATTAAAAATGATACCTCTTGGAAGTCAGCTGAGCACCAAAAACTGAGGAGCGTCTTTCCCTGGAATCTCATGGAGAATTAGAGCGGCTTGAAATTCCAGAGAGGAAGTTCTGAAAGCTAAACACTCCAATTGGATGCAGAAATTGTATTTAAAACCTGTGTGCTTCCCATTCGTTTCCTGCTTGATATCTTTTAGAGTTCTGGGAAGTAGTTTTGAAGGATTGCAAAGAAGGTCTGTGCTTCAAAAGGTATTAAAGGAAGATTTTGTGGGTCTAGTTTTGAATGAGATTATGAAAATGGAGGACAGCATCCCTGCTACCCAAAGTTGGTTCCCATGAGGAGGAAGCCTCACCAGAAAGAGGGAAACCAAGAAAATTCAGGTGACAGAATTGACTCATTGGGTCAATGATTCCTCAGGGACTGTCCTCCTCTAGGGATAATCTTGACAGCCTTAGACTTTTATTTTATTAAATAAAGTTTTGCTTTGTTTTGTTTGTGTGTGTGTGCCACGTAGATTATGAGTACATTTGTGTGATATTAGCAAATACGTATGTACACATAAATTATATGTAGATATACTATTTGTATACATACATATACACACATAATCTGTGTGGCATATAGGTGACAAATAATATGTGTGTGGTATCTATGTAGTATCTGTACACATGTGTATAAACACGTGTATTTATATATACATGTAACCCATCTCTTTATTGGCTCTGCACACATTTATCCAGACATAGGATATACAAATCTTGCGTAAGCACATGGTTGTTAATGCTGCAAAGGACACACAGTAACAAAGTGTTGATTTTCTGTCTTGTCTATTTATCAGTGTTGATAAGGTGTTGAAAACTAAAAATGTAAATTAATAGACAAACACAAGACTTGTTTTCCTCATAGAAGTATGAGTAAGTCATAGTAGCTATAAAATTTTTGAAAAGCCCATTATGGTTATGTATTTATGTATTTAATAGGCATCCACAGAACTTTGTTCAACCTTTTGAACTCATGTTCTGTTCAAAGTACTCTATGCCTTTCAGAGAGCTTGGACAGCTCTGTTAGCAGTGGAGGGAGTCCAGGTTCTTGGCATGTTGAACAATGAGTTGGACAAAATGCACAAACAAAGCAAGGAAACAATGAAACAGCAAAAGCAGAGACTATCGAAACTGAAAGTACATTCCACGGGGTAGGAGCAGGCCTGAGCATAGGGGCTTAAGAGCCCAGTTCCAGAATTTTCTGGGGTTTAAATACCCTCTAGAGGTTTCTCATCAGCCACTTGGTGTACACCTGATGGAAATGAAATTTTGGCCCAAAATGTGATTGTAACCTTTGTAACTTCACTTCAGCCTCTGATTGGTTGTGAAAAGCAAGCAACGAGAGTCTGAAGCATCCTATGCAAATGTGTGATTGGTTTGTAGAAAGCAACTAATCAGAGGCTAAAATAAACTTACAAAGTGATACTTCTATACAAACAAAGACTTGGCCTGAAATCAATTTTCCATCTGCCACACAGAAAAAGGAGTGGAGGTTTGCAAAGGGAGTAAGCTTTGTTCCTTTTGTTACTTAAGTGTGGAAAGTTGGGGTTTTTCTTTTGATTTAGTTTAGTTCTAGGAGGTTAGTGTGAATCAGCCTTAGGTTCCCTGCCACCAGACCCTATTCTCCTGCCTCAGTTCCTAACTAAAAGAGCTTCCTTCCCTTATTTTTCAATGTGTACTACTATGGGAAACATATTTTATTTTTAGCATATCTCAATTAATCCATCCTCAAAGTCCTTATGAAATTCTGAAATCTCCTTTGGTTATTCCGTCTGCAAACCAGTTTTGATATTTGGCTTGATGTCATAAGTCATTTACCTTCACAATCTGACTTTGAACATTTAAGGACAAAATTGGAGCATTCAAAATATTTATTGTCCTACAAAGCAGGTTGAAGTTGACTATCAGTGTTTAACTAATGGAAATTAATTTCCATTGCTGCTTGAGATATTTTGCAGCTAATAGTGCTCATTAATTTTGAGGTACTGACCTTGATAAGGAGAAGATTAGCATTTTATAGTAAATATATTTTGAACAGAAATCCCATTGTTCATGCTGCATTCCAAGTTTGACAAGCCTAGTAACTTAAATTCTTGAATGTACTGAGGAACACATTCGGCAACTGTAACTGGATTGCTGAACCAGGTGTGATTTAGCAGATGCTTAATTCTACTAAGAACACAAGAAGGAGGAGAAAAGGAGGAAAGGTAAGAAGAAAAGGAAGAGAAGAAAGAGAAGGAGATACCAGCGGGAAATTCAGCAAGCTATACTCCGACACACATAGTGCTTTGTGTGCTAAAGTGCACTGAAGAGTGAGGTGAAAGAAATACCCTCACTTTTTCATTATGTTACCTTCTCAGTTTTCTAGGGACACTTCAATATGTGCTCTGTTCTTTGTGTTTCTTGTTTAAAATTTCATACTGGAGTGGCCCCAGTTTAGGGGCTTCTTTAGAGATGAAGCTCCACATGAACAGAGTTTGGACTATGTTTGATAACTGAGACGTTGCAAGAAGCCCCCTTAGTGAAGGCCTCCATCTACCCTGTTCGCTGTTCTTGAAGGGTGCTACAGTGAGACCCCAGGGTGGTTCCCCCAGCTTTGAAATGTAGCCCAGTGGTTCCCAACGTTTTTGGAATTCAGACGTGAGTTAGTGACATATCAAAGGATAGGTGAGATGCCAGCAGAGGGTGTCTGGTCTTTCTCTTGACAAAGGATCTCCCCCCAGCACTTCTTAAAGTACTGGAAAGGCAGATGTGAAATCACCCTGGAATGTAGTCTTTTCAACTGAATAAAAGAGGCCTTACGAAGAAAATGAAAGCTGGTTTACAGACAGATGGTTGGAACTGCTGACTTAGAAGCCCACAGTCATGGAGCCTTTACTTTTGTGAACAAGTGAGTAATGTAAAATTACCTTAAGATCTCACGTGTCATAGAACAATTGAATGTATTTATGGGGTACAGTGTGGTGTTTCTATACACACACACACACACACACACACACACACACACACATATATATATATTACATCATTATTAAACTACGATACTTAGCCTATCCATCACCTCAGATATGTGTGATTTCTGTGCAGTGAAAACATTCATAATTTGTTTCCCAGTGAGCATGAAAAAGAAATCCTTTTTCCTTGCCTATCTTTTACCTTACCTATGTATACCATTTTGAATGTGTTTGCTAAATGAATGAGGGACTAGAATTATAGTATCTCCTCAATATATTCAAGTTTTTCAAAGTAGCAGTAATATTTAAAATCTTAATAATTTCTGAAAAATCTCTCAATACCTAGCATCCAGCATAGAATTAAAGTAATAAAGTGTGTGGTAGGAGGCCTCCATGATGGCTGCCATGACCGGTTTCCTGGAGTTCACACCTTTCTGTCTTCCCCGCTCACACTGAAGCAGAGCTGGCCTGCATGACTACTGGGATGCTGTAGGAGTGACAGTGTATGGCTTCTTCAGGTAAGGGAGCCAGGCCGACATCCTCAGGACACTTGAGCAGCCCGTGGTGAGGAGTCAACCTGTCCGCCACATGAGCAAACCCTTTCAAACAAGTTCCCCAGGGCCATCAGAGCCTTTGGATCTTACAGGTCAACTTCCAGACATAATGAAGCAGAGAAGTTCATCCCTACTGTTCCCTGTCTGGTATTCCTATGACCCTGTGAAGTGCAATAAATGAAGATAGTTGTTTCCAGCTTTAAGTCTGTGGGATGATTTGTTATGCCTGATCTGATTGATCATCTCATGAAACTATCTATCTTTCCTTCTAATATCATATGGGAAATTCTCTTTACTTTTTCTTGTTGAAATGAAAAAAGCAGCCTGGGCAACATGGTGAAACCCTGTCTCTACAAAACAATACAAAAATTAGCTGGGCATGGTGGCACATGCCTGTGGTCCTATCTACTCTGGATGCTGAGGCAGGAGGATCACTTGAGCCCAGGAGGTCGAGGCAGCAATGACCTGTGATTGCACCGCTACACTCCAGCCTGGGCAACAGAGTGAGACCCTGCCTTGGAAAAGAAAGAAAAAAGCCGAAAGGTTGAAACAATCTAAATGCCCGTTGATGGAAGAATGGATGAACAAAATGTAGTATACAGTATACATATGATGGAGTTTTACTCAGCTGTAAGAAAAAAGCCGAAAGGTTGAAACAATCTAAATGTCCGTTGACGGAAGAATGGATGAACAAAATGTAGTATACAGTACACATATGATGGAGTTTTACTCAGCTGTAAGAAGGGAGGAAATTCTGATACATGCTACAACTAGGATGAATCATGAAGCCATTATGCTAAGTGAAATAAAGAAGATACAGAAGGATGCATACTGTAAGTATTAGCCCATTTTCACACTTCTGATAAAGGGATACCCAAGACTGGGTGATTTATAAAGAAAAACAAATTTAATGGACTCATAGTTCTACATGGCTGGGGAGGTGAAATCATGGCAGAAGGTGAAAGGCATGTCTTACATGGTGGCAGGCAAGACAGAAAGAGTGAAAGGGGTTTCCCCTTATAAAACCAGCGGATATCATGAGACGTATTCATTACCACATGAACAGTATGGGGGAAACTACCCCATGATTCAGTTATCTCCCACTGAGTCCCTCCCATAACACGTGGGAATTATGGGAGCTACAATTCAAGATGAGATTTGGGTGGGGACGCAGCCAAATTATATAATTGTGTGCTCCAAATACATGAAGTACCTACCTAGAATAGTCAAATCCAAGAGACCAAAAGTAGAATCGTAGTTGCCTGGGAATGTGGGAAGAGAGAAATGACAAATGTTTACTGGGTATAGAATTTCAATTCGGATGATGAAGTTTTGGAGATGGTTAGTGATGGTTGTACAACAGTGTGAATATACTTAATGCCACTGAACTGTACACTTAAAAATAGTTCAAATTGTAAATTTTGTGTTACGTATATTTTACCGTCATAAATGGAAGGAAGGAGCCAACTGTGGGCTGGCCAGGCACTGCCTCCTATAGACAGAAAGCAAGGCTGCCTGGAGGAGCAGGAGATGGAGCCCCAGGGAGGCAGCATCCAGGCCTCATGGATCCTGACCCTGATGATTTTCAAAACCATGCCTCCCACTACCATGTAGGAAGCCCAAAAGCCCACTTTTAAGGAGATCATGGATAGCATCCTGTCCCATTTATTACCTGCCAAATGTGGAAGTTCTTTTATCTCTTGCCCACATTTTCTTATGATCAAATAAAAACAATAATATGTTACAATAATATATGACCTCATATATTAATTATAAGACTCTGTTAAAAATAGTGAATGAAAAGTACCTTGTTTTTAAGGTTTTATTTTATTGACACACAACAATTGTATGTATTTATGAGTTACAGTGTCATGTTTGAATACACATGTATTTATCCTTAAATTAGGGTACTTAGCTCATCTGTCACCTCAAACATTTATGATTTCTTTGTAGTAAAACCATTCAAAATCTTTCCTTCTAGGTATTTTGAAATATACCAAATAATATTGTTAACTGTAGTCACCCCCATGTGTAATAGAACACCAGAACCTATTCCTCCTTTCTATCTGTGATTTTGTACTAATTGACCAATCTCTTCCCATCCCTCCTCCCCACTAAAGTAGCTTTAAATTTAAATGGCATAATATTATTATTATGCTTTTAGATATTTTCATTCACTCATTCATTCACTCAACAATATGTTCTAAGTACAAATAGCCAGGTACTGTTCTGTACCCTGAAACTTTTCCACAGGGAAGATGAGGTAGGAATGTTAACTAGGAGATAAATAAAAAATAATCATGCTTAAAATTATATAAACTTAAAAATAGATCATATTTAAATGAAAGCAACCTGCCATAGTTTTATTAAAAATTACCCTTAGTAACTTGATTATACAAGCTACCACATAATTCTATTAATATTTTAATAACCTCAGGAGTTCCTACTGTGCCTTTTGATTTTAGAACCAAAGTTCTATTTCCTGACTTCTACAGGGGTTAATTTCCCCTCACACTAAGGATGAAAGCAGTAACTCATACCTCAAAAATGCTAAATCAGAGCCTTTCAACCAACATAAAGAAAGTAGATTAATAAAAAGCATCCCTTTTCTTCCAGGAACCAACAGTACTCTTGTTCCTATCTCTTGTTGACAAAGAAGTCTGCTATATTTCAAGCCAGGCTCTGTTATATTAGAAAAGAACTCATTAAGATAAGTGGCAATTAACATCTACACTGCAGTAAAAGTGCTTTTGACATTGAAGAAGAAAATACAAAGCATGGGATTTTTTAGATAAACAGAAATGTTTCTGCAGGGTGCTTTGCAATGTATTTGCTGTCCTTTGTTTTGAAGATGACTGAAATATTAACAGACTTAAATTTACCGTAAATCAGCTTGAAAGTAACAGACACTAGTGCTAATATTGTAAAATTGGCCTCTAGGAACACAAGCATTGTGTGTGTGTGCTAAACAGTGTGCATGCATGCACTTATACTCACACATAGACACACACACAGGCTGGACTTGCTCTATGTAAGTAAGTTGCTCTCTTTTTTTTGAGACAGAGTCTCACTCTGTTGCCCAGTCTGAAATGCAGTAGCGCTGTCTTGACTCAGTGCAACCTCTGCCTCCTGGGTTCAAGTGAGCATACCCAGCTAATTTTTTGTATTTTTAGTAGAGATGGGGGTTCATCATGTTGGTGAGGCTGTTCTCAAACTCCTGACCTCAAGTGATCCACCCACCTCCCAACAGTGCTGGGATTACAGGCATAAGCCACCATGCCCGGCCTGAACTCTTTTTAACTATTAATTTTCATTTTTAAAAAGGAAGTGAGTTTCTGTCTGATTGTCCTACACTATTGCTTTAATAGAAATCAAAGCAACACAGGCAGCGTATAACAGGACCCTCACATACATCTACATGTGATGTGTATGTCATTCAGGCCCACACTGTCTGCTGAAGCGCCTATATGTAACATGCTACATTAGCTCATTCACTGCAATAATCACTTACAGACATCAAGGAATGAAATGCGCTCTGGTTATCTCAGTCAATAGGAGCTTGTTGTAAGTTTCCAGAGGGGTATGAAAGAGACAGGAAGCTGTGTCGGCAACCTTACCCAGACAAGTCTCATTGAAAACCAGCTCACGGTGCTGGATACCAAAGCTGCTTTGGGACCATGGCAGGAGCCCTGAGAATGACGCTGAGAATTGGGCATTTGCTGAGCCCCTTTGCAGAGCCCAGCATTGTGGGTCTCTGCCTCTGCACTCATGACCCTACCACCCTGCCGCTTCCCTCTGACCACCTCCTTCTCTCCTGGTTTCTAAGCTCGTGACTTCCTGGGCTGCTATTGCACAGGACTTCTGCCTCTTCTCTCTCTGCATCTCTCCAGTTTGGGTAACTCTGTAGCACCCTGAATTCAAACTTGCTCAAGAGAGGTGTTATGGGCAATTCTGTCCCCAAATGTGTATGTTGAAATCCTAACCCCCGAGTACCTCGGAATGTGACCTTATTTGGAGATAAGGCTTTAAAGAGATGGTTAACTTTGGCCGGGCATGGTGACTCACACCTGTAATCCCAGCACTTTGGGAGGCCAAGGCAGGTGGATTACTTGAGATCAGGAGTTCCTGGCCAGCCTGACCAACATGGTGAAACCCATCTCTACTAAAAATATGAAAATTAGCTGGGAGTGGTGGTGCATGCCTGTAGTCCCAGCTACTGTGGAGGCTAAGGCAGTAGAATAGCTTGAACCTGGGAGGCAGAAGTTGCGGTGAGCCAAGATCACACCACTGCACTCCAGCCTGGGCGACAGAGCAAGATTCTTGCTCAAAAAATACGAAAAATAGATGATTAACTTAATATGAAGCCATTAGGATGAGCCCCGATCCAATAGGACTGGTGTCTTTATAAGAAGAGGAAGAGGCATCAGAAATGTGGTTATACAGAAAGACCTCATGAGGACAGTGGGAATTTGGTCGTCTACAAGCCAAGGCATGAGGCCTCAGG
The DNA here is from genome assembly GCA_963573385.1 of Cacajao melanocephalus. Classification (NCBI taxonomy): domain Eukaryota; kingdom Metazoa; phylum Chordata; class Mammalia; order Primates; family Pitheciidae; genus Cacajao; species Cacajao melanocephalus. The sequence continues at coordinate 53,396 of CAUYLG010052562.1, read as the reverse complement.
AAGCATGAAAGCTGCCAGCACTTTGATCTTGTACTTCCAGCCTCCAGAACTGGGAGAAAATGAATTTCTGTGTAAGCACCCAGTCTGAGATATTTTGCATGGCAGGCCCAGCAAACTAATACAAGAGGCTTGGTCTGGAGCCATGAGTGGGTGTCCAGGATGAAACACTCTGCACATGGCTCACCTGTTCTTGGCAGAGCTGCCTGTGTGTCAGTGGGAATCTCCGTAACATTCAGCTAAAGTGGGATTTTGCAGTAATCTGAATGTGTGTGTTCAAAGGGGGGCTGTTGGGAGTGTGGTAGCTGTTCACGGAAAGCTCAGAAGGATGCAGATTAAGTGGCCATTCATTTTGCTCATACAGATGTACCTTTTCTGAAGATGAATTTTGGGTTGGACACAATGGCTCATGTCTGTAATCCTAACACATTGGGAAGCAAAGAAGGGCAGATTGCTTGAGCCCAGGAATTTTGAGACCAGCCTGGGCAACATGACAAAACCCCATTGCTACAAAAAATACAAAAAAATTAGCTAGATATGGTGGCAAGCACCTGTAGTCCCAGCTACTCCAGAGGCTGAGGCGGGAGGATCACCTGAACCTGGAGGGGTCAAGGCTGCAGTGAACCGTGATCGCACCACTGCACTCCAGCTTGGGCAACAGAATGAGATACTGTCTCAAAAAAAAAAAAAAAGAATTTTGTGTAGTGTTTAAGATTTAACATGCAGCTCAACACATACACATTTATCTGCTCTAAATTTGAAAAGGTTTGTGTAGGTTATAGAAAATGAGATTTGGAAAAAAGAGTCATTTTTCTGGTTTTGCATATAAATCATTAAACATATGAATAAATCAACCTAATGTCATAAATCACTAGTGCTTTGATAAATTGAACATGCTCACTTATGGGAATGAAATGGTTTCTACAAAATAAGAATCACCATCGTTTTCATTTTATTCCTTCAGTTTTAAAATCACTGAAATGCAATCTTTAGCCTACCACGTCTTGAATTTTGCTGTAAATCATACTATTGTACTTAAAAAATTGCAGACACTTGGCTGACCACAACTTAAACTTGTTAGCACCTTCTCTATCTGAAATAAGGTCCTGAGACCTGGTTGCTGGTTAGAAATGCAGAATCACAGTCCCTGCCTCACATTCACTGCATCCGAATCTGCATTTTAACAAGATTCCAAGATGACTTCTGCACACATTAGTCTGTATTACTGATTTTATTGTCAGAAACATCTCTCTTTTTTTTTTTTTTTTTAAGACAATTTCTCTCTGTCATCAAGGCTGGAATGCAGTGACGTGATCTCGACTCATTGCAGCCTCCACCTCCCAGGTTCAAGCAATTCTCCTGCCTCAGTCTCCCAAGTAGCTGAGAACACAGGCGTTCACCGCCACACCCGACTAATTTTTTTGTATTTTTAGTAGAGACGGGGTAACACGCCAAGATGGTCTTGTTCTCCTGACCTTGTGATCCACCTGCCTTGGCCTCCCAAAGTGCTGGGATTACAGGCATGAGCCACTGCACCCGGCCAGAAACATCTCTTAATGACCACATCCAGTTTCTTACAGAAGTTAGAAATCAAGCTCTGACATTACGACATTAATCCTGTTTGACCTTGTAAATTGCTTTTAATAATATTATAACATTAGTGGCATAATAAGGCTCCAAAATCACTTGACCTTGGCAGTCTTAGAGTTTTATTTGATGAGAAGTTTGAATTTGAGAATCCACGTATATAGTATAGTTGAGAATGTGATCAACAAAATTTACACTCACTTTTTAGAAGTTTGCAATATAGTTTTTGAAGACAAGTTACCTTTTAGATTTTTCTCACAGTATCGATTACCTTTAAAAAGTCAAACATTTCAACTTGCCTTTCAAAGATTTCAAGCAGTGCTTGCTCCTTTCCCAGCCGGTGCAAAATCCCCCTAAGATCTCTTTTTTTCTCCCACTGAGCCTTTGTCAGTTTGCTGGGGCATCTGGACTGACCATCCCAGAATCACTTATACTTGCTCAAAGCCTTATTCTTTCCCTTGCTGTAATGATTCACCCACTCCTCTTTGTCCTTTCCCACCAGCCCTTGACCTCCGTCTGACTCAATGCAATAGCCTCATCCAGGCTGTCTTCTCTGGCTAACTTCAGCCTGTAGCATACCCTCTCGCTTGAGATGCCTCAACGTGGACCATGTATATAGGCATTTCATGCTGTGTGGTTGTCATCAAGAAATTGGATGGTGCCTGTATGTGCTCCTTAACAATCAGGTAGACGCTCATCAGAAGTCACCAATGTACAGACAGATGGAAGGCCATTCTCCACAGCCAGCATGCATCCCAGGAGATGCCTCTGCATCACCTTGAAACTTAGAGTTCATTATTTGAAATGCAGAATCCCAGCTGCACCAACCCCAACCCACCTACCTACTGATCTGAATCTTCATTAACAAGACCCCCTGGTTGTGATTAATTTCAAATCAAAGTTAAAGAGGCTCTGATCTGGAGCTAGGTGTTGCCCAGCTCTTTTTCTTATACCTCATTTAAAAAGGCCTTCCCATTTGTTACACTTCGTCATGGAGTTTGGCAGGTTTTTATTGGAGCTAGGAAACTTCACAAAGAGGTGGCACATGCCTGTGTAATAGGCTAACACATATGCAGAATGCATCCCATGTTCATTTTGTGGTGGAGACTCAACATTTAAATATGCTATAGTTAGGCTCTGGACATCAGAAGGTGAAGCAGAGGACACAAAAGCCATTTGCACTCAGTCCTGGTAGACTGGTGAGAACCACTCTACGGCCAGTGGTCTCTTGTGCAGAAGGAATGCTAGCCGGTTGCCCTGTCAAAAGCACAAAAGGGAAGGGCAGTGTCAGGTGGTTGGTTGATCGAGTGGTGGAATGAGTCTTTGCAAAGGGCTGGTTTCTGCTTAGCCCTTGGGAAAGAGAGCCTAATGGTGGTTAGCTAGGGAGGCGGTATAATGAGGCCAGGAATTCAATTTTCAAGATTTCTCTAGGGTCCTCTTGGCCAAGAGGTGGTCAGTACAGTTGGTTGGGGGTATTAGAATTTTATCTTAGGTTTATAGATTGAAATGGACTTGTCTTATTCTACAATAAATAGCATACATTTGTGGATACATAAATTAATTTTTTTAAACCCTGCCTCCATTCAGTAAGAGATGCATTTTCAATAGAATAATGTTTAAGATTCATAATTGCATATCACAATTTGTATGCTTTAATAATTGTATATAATAATTATGCATGTCTTGATCAGTTGTGTACTAATGATGCCCATGTGATGATAGCTCAATCCAAAAGAAAAAATTAAGTTACAGCCTTATGGTCACAGGAAAAAAGGGACATGTATATATGTGTTGGTTTAATGAAATATCCAGGCACTGTCTTTTGATCTATATAGGATTTATTTTAAAGGGAAAAACCATGGAAATTCCTTTAGCAACTGAATGCTTCATAATCTAAATTTTATTGGGTCAAGCTCTAAGCCTTTCATTAAGCCTGCAAAGGAAAATAAAACTTCTGAAGCATTCCATTAGGCTTGACCTTTGAACCAGTTTCTCAGAAATAAGAAAGGAAATGAAGAGTTTCAGCTCTCTTTAAGCACCAGTTCAGGCAAAGAGGGTTCATTCTTGTGCTACAGACTTTGATTTCCATTTATGGCTTTTGGTATTTAGAAAAAAAAAAAGGATAATGCATTAGGTTGAAAGCTGGAAAAATTAAACTTGGCCTTCAGTTTTCTGAGAAATCAGCACTCAGTTCTTTGCAAATTTCGGAAGCAAACTTAGCCACAAAACAAACGGTTTCTTTCAATTAATACATAGCAAATAAGGATGTCTGGAGTTGCTTTTAGACAATGGGCCAACTATACACTTTCCCATCCTGTTACCCTCTCCACGGTCAATGGTGCACTGTGGTGGAGGTGGCAGGCTGCCCTCGGCTGAGAAGACAGGCATTTCATCTTTTCAAGAAAGCCCAAATTCTCCCCTGCCACCTGATGTGCCCCCGACCTTGTTAGGATAGACACCATTTAGTTTCATGGTTATTATTAGAAAAAGAGAAGCCAAGGGGAATATTTTCAAATACTTCCCAGACTGTTAATACAAAAGTGAAGGCATGCTTTCTTTAGATGGTCATTGGAACTGAAAGGGAAAGTTTATTTGGTAACTTGCAACAACAACAAAAAAAGTGAGCATAGGATGATGACTTACTAAAATGCGCCCTTCAAATTTTCTCTGCTGTTTCAAGTGGTAACACTTGGAGAATGATATGCAAAGCTGTGACTTCGAAAATGTTCTGTGTACAGGGAGTGAACATTTCAGCAGGGTTTCAATCTGATGGGGAAGATTGCCAGGAAAATGGTGCGGGCATTATTCTTTCTAGTTGTTGGTGTTTGGCGTATAAACATGAGAAAAGGGTAACCGGGGCTTATCCAGGGTCCCTGCTGTCCTTACTGCAAGGTTCAACCTCTGCAGGTTTGGAGTCAAGCCAGACCATAGTCAGAAAATATCTAAGACAGAGTAGCTTACTGTTCCACGCACTGAGCGTGAACCTCATACCGTTCCACGTGTCACCTGGGACTTGGGCTTCTCCCTTTTCTGGATTGAATGTCCATCGAGTTCCCTCCTAGTGACCAGACAATGGCATGCTTCCATCAGCCTGGGCCCTACCTTGAAACCAAACACCTCAGCCCCCTTAAAGCAAGGGACTTGCCCTGCCGTGGGTGATTCCCATTCCTCCCTGGGGACTGGAATCCTGTTCCTGGCTAGGACCTTGCTCCTTGCTAATCAGAATTTTCTGATGGCATCTGCTTAATTGCCTGTTGCTCACCTGCCCAGCTTTATGTCCCCAGTGCCAGGCCTCTCTCTAGAGTGCCATATTTGCACCTAATAGATACTAGGTTGGTGCTAATGTAATTGCAGTCTTGCCATTACCTTCAATGGCAAAAACCTCAATTATGATTGCACCAACCTAATCATTGTTTCAGATATCTCAAACCCAGCATATCTAAAACAGTACTCATTATATCCTATCACCAAAGACCCCCGAATCTGTTCTCCTTCCTGGATCCTGTGCCCCGTCAGGCTGTCTGTTTCCTAAGCTAGAAACCCTGGCATCATCTTCAGGTCCTCCCTTCCTCCCTCCCTCATACAAATCACACTAAATTGGCCATCAGTTTTTCTGCAGAATATCTCATTCGTCTAGAATTCCTGCTCATTTTCACTGCCTTTACCTTAATGCAGATTCTCGTCACTCAGCTGGAAATATAAGAAAGCCCCCACCTTGTGCCACTGACCCCAACTTTCTAAGCCATCTTCAAAATTAATCTAATCACATCATTCCATTCCTCTTCTTAGTGATTTTTGCTGGTGCACTGGTGCCTACAGAATAAAGTCCAAATCCCCACTATGAAAACTAGACTTCGCAGTTTTGTCCCACCTGAGTCTCTGATTAGCCTGATTCCTTCCACTCATGTGATCTGGAAGACTATCGTTCTCGGAGAATGCTAAGGTATATACAGTAAGGTAAAAGAGTATGTGAACTAGCACAGAAGCTTGAGGTGAGAATCAGGAAATGTCACTGCTTCTTTTTACTAATGGGAAATTCAAATCATCCTTCCAAGCCGATTTCAATTAGAATCTCTGTTGCATCTCTCTCCTCTGTGCTCCTCCTGGAAGATCTGCAGAAACCTGTAGATCCATTGAAAGGAAAGAATTCAAAGGGAGGAGGGGAGGAAGATGGGAGGGGGAGACAGAAAGAAAAAACATGGAGCTGATATAATTTGGGAAATCTTGAAGTCCAAAGATGTGCCAAAGGAATGGCATGACAAATTGCAAATGCCCAATTTTTCTGGAGACTGGAAACATATATGTTTGAAATTTTTATCTTTTATTTTTATCTTTTAAATACTAGAAAATACTGATTAAAATGTCAGAACATTGAAAAGAAAATAAGTACCATATAAACGTATTTTTACTGCAGTTGACTAATGACCAGCAAATGTCATTTAGGTTTTTAACGAAGTTTTTAAGATTTAAACCTTAGACAATATTCATTGACATCCCACATATTTATTTCAAAAGGCCCTTGAAAAAGGTTCTTTTGTTATTGTAAATATTGTTGATAAGTTGATTGATTACCCAGATAGATAACTCGAATCTGTAGTGTGTACTTTTACCCCTGTCTCCTACAAGAAGTTATTTCTTGTCACTGTCTTAGTCCATTTCCTAATGGTACAGGCAACTTTATAGCTTTTTGCTTCCTTCACATTTATTAATCTTTCATTTGACAGCATTCGTAATTTTAATGATAGAATAGTATGTAGAAAGCAAGATTTTTTTTCTTGAAGTGCACCATGGTGTACTAGACATGGGTAGGTCAGACTGCCAATGTTGACAAAGAAGACCTTTCTGAAACATTTGTTTCTGTTACAGAAACAAACTGTATTTTAAAAGCTTTGGATCAGAGAGTTATCTTTGCTGTCTAATGTCTTTTAAAACTGTCCTGAAGGCAAGGGAAGAATCAACATGAAGTGTGATGTGTTTGAATGAGATTAAGGTATCAGCCTTGAGCCTCCTTAGTTGCTCTCAGTTAAGTTGTCGAGATGTGATGTTTTCTTTTCTGGGGACGGGTAGGTTCAAAGCAAGTGCTTCCAGAATCCTTTCAGAATGATGATACCGGAGGAAAGGATAAGAGCCCAGTGACTTGCTCAGTTGCCTGCTCCTCACTGTGTCTCAACTTAGTTCATCATAGATCATGTGACTTACTGACTTTCAGGATGTTTTGAATTTAAGAGCCAGAGTGTATGGAAAAAAAGTCAGAAATACCCTGAATGCAGTAACAGCCAGAGTGTATGGAAAAAAAAGTCTGAAATACCCTGTAGACTGTGTCACAGAGCTCGAGCCTGGGCAAAACAGCAAGATCCTGACTCAGACAAACAAACAAATGTGTGGTAAAGTTGTGCCTCACATATTCATGAAAGAAGCTATGTCACAGACATAATTTGTCTGATAACCACATCTGCCAGCAGAACTAAAGACCATGTTACTTTTTGCCTCTGATCTCTAAATTTACATCTGTTTCTTTCAACAAATTGCCCTGCAGCCTTCCCTTTAGAGCAGGTATCTCCATACACAGAGCAAGTATACATACAATCTCTTTAAATGTATTTATTAGTTTAAAAAATACATGCATGTGCTTTGTTACCTGCTGAAGAAGAATGCTCATTCTTTCGTAAAAAATTATTTTGACTATGAATATAGATTTTGTTCCATACTGCGCACATTTTAAAGTCTCTTACTTGTAAAAAGGCACTTTTTATCCTGTAACTATCAAAATGTAAAAAAAAGCTTACGTAGGAAATGTATCCAAGAAGCCACACAAAATACATATTATAGAACAATTTCATAAAATATTGAAAAATGAATCAACCCAGTGTAGCATTGCTGCTTTTATATAGAGAGAGAAGTGACACTTCAGTGTCTCTTGTGTGGGATAGTGCATTTATATCACCAGTCTTTTTGGAGGCAATTCATAATTGCTTATTGCATAATGTTATTATGCAACTATGTCTTCATTATGTCAACAGAGATTCTCTGTGGCAAGCACTGTGGTGACATTAAAATCACCAAGATGAGTTAGATACATCTGCATCTACAAGAAACTTTGGGACGTCTCTGGGAAAATGACAGATCTGCAGTTTCAGTCCTGTAACATAGGAAGTGAAATGCTAGGCACGGATGCCATGGGAGGCTGAGCAGGAGCAGTTAACGTGGGCAGGAACAGAGAGGCTTTCTACAGAAAGCCGCAAGAGGTGATTGCAAAAGAGGCTACTTAAGTGAGGTTCATGATGAGTTTCTTGAACAAGGAAGAGTGTATGATGTGTATAAAGAAGCAAAAGTTACCCAGCGTGGCAGTTGCGGACATGTGGAGGGAGGGACAGAACAGGACACAACTGGAGGCACCATGTGGCAGGCCCAGTTGTTCTGGGCCTTCCCATTGTTCTGGGGCTTGGCCATAAGGAGTGGGGAAATGGGGTAAAGCTTTAGGAAGCTCACCTCTGCTGTAGAATCAGACGTGGGAGGGCAGTGCTGTAAGCCAGACTTCATGCTGAATATCTCTAGAGATGAATCACCAAGAACCATGTTCATTACATTTGTATGTTTGTGTGTGTGTGTGTGGTACGTGTGTGTATCGGGGGGTCATTTATTTCTCCAGTCTCTGAAACAGGGACTCTTCCCTCACATTTCCCATCTTTCTCTTGCAACTGTACTGCTTTCCATCTTTTATGAACTTCTGACAATCCCTGCTTCCCATTTTTAGCACATCATTCTCAAGATGCCTTGGGTTGATAAGGATGACTTTTGCAACTATTACAGGGCTTTCTTGAATAGCAATATGTGCAGGCATGATGGAGAAGGTTGTAATGTTGGCAGTAAGTCAGAGCTATTTCTTCCTGGCTTGGTGGCTATTGTTTAAACCTTCCAACCTTGTCCAATTACCACCTTCACCCAGGCAAGGCATGGACATGATCCCAGAACAGGGGCCAGCTTCCATGATGGAGAACACAGTATAATGTTAATTTGACATAATAATCTTACTATCAGCACAATAGCTGCAAGTGACAAAAATGGAAAATCAAATTCCTTTTTAATATCACAATACACATACATAGAAACTCACTGTTTTATAAAATGTTTATATCAATTTTCCCAATCACTTAAACTGTTTTAATTCTCTTTTGGTTGGTGGTAGATCCATTATCATTTCAGTTTTATGTTACATATATTAGAAAGATGATAAAACTGATCTTTAGGACGTGTTGTTTAGCTCTGCATTTATTTGAGGAAAAAAAGAGGCCATGTGCATACATTTTCAACTTAGGAAATATAATGTATTACATAAGATTTTGAAAACATCTTTTTGTTTATCAAACTCAAAAAAAATAGATTATATAAAGCCATGTTAAATTCAGTTTCTTTAATCTTAGGAACTGGTGTCACTTTCAGAATTTTCTAAGATTAACCAGGACCTACTTTAGAAATTTGCTTTAAGATACTTGATATGGTTTTGGCTCTGTGTCCCCACCCAAATCTCATCTTATAGCTCCCATACTTCACATGTTGTGGGAGGGATCCGGTGGGAGATGACTGAATCATGGGGGTGGGTCTTTCCCATCCTGTTCTCATGATAGTGAATGGGATCTGATGGTTTTTAAAATGGGAGTTTCTCTGCACAAGCTCCCTCTTTGCCTGCTGCCATCCATGTAAGATGTGACTCACTCCTCCTTGCCTTCCACTGTGGTTGTGAGGTCCTCCCAGCCATGTGGAACTGTAAGTCCAATAAACCTCTTTCTGTTGTAAATTTCCCAGTCTTGGGTCTGTCTTTATCAGCAGGGTGAAAAGGGAACAATATAATACTTTTTCCTTTTCAGTTCTTCAGCTGATTGAGTGTTTGGTAGGCTGTACTGTTTTCTCACCCACAGAGGTTTTTTAAAACCATGACATAGTGGCTGCTTTGTCTGAGGACGCCAATATTTAGATAAACAAGAAAGCTAGTGGAGAAAAAAAAAAACCTGAAGCAACTTTACTTATGTGAGTCAAAGTGAAATATATGAATATTTATGAAGAACGGCTTTTCTCCTGCCGAAACCTGCCAACCAAATTTCAGAACTAAAGAAAAAAAGAGAGTTACACAAAATACTGTATTTAAGCATTGATTTCATTTCCTCTTGATATTTATCTGTGCTGTAAGTGAACTATGCCAGTTGAATGCAATTGAGCAGTGCCTCTGACTAATGAGCTGGAATGCAAACTCCGTGTAGAATGGTCAAAACCAGTGGGCATCGCTTCCATTTCAAATGTGATTAGTGTTCTCAGGGTTCAGCTCAGTGCCTGTGCATATGCAGCTTTCATTTGCAAGCCTGCCAAAGCAGGCCTGACCACTTCATGAAACAGGAAACACGTTATCCATCTCACAGTAAAATATGACAGGCTAAAGTATTCTGATCATCAGTTAACGAAAATCCAAGAAAACTGAATACATGAAGAAATACACAAAACTATAGACTACTTCTGTGGTTCGTCACACGCAAAAGCTTTGCAAATGACTTCACAGGATGATTTTAAATAGTTCAACCATGGAATAGACATTTTAATTTACAAATGTTTATTTTGTGTATTATTTGTAAGATGCTATAATTACACAAAAATTTGTGTGGGTCTTTAACACTCTTTATTCAACAAATACTTACTGAGCCTCAGCCAGGGGCTTGGCTCCATTCCAGGTATTGGAAAACAGGCACAGTTTCAGTTCTGTTGAAGCTTACGTAGTAGTCAGAAGAAAGAGACATGCAACCAATAAATACAATCTTAAGTAGATAGAGGTTCTACAGAAAATGAGGCAAGGTAAGGAGGATGAGAATGTAAGGTGTGCCACTTGGAAGCGAGTTTGTGACTCAGTTTGCTCAAGAGTAAAATGAGGATAGTCCCCTTTATTAACAATTACAAGATTGTGGTATGGAGTAATTTGAGTTAAATGTGCAAAATGCTTAAAACAGTGCCTGATGTGATATAGATATGTTATTTCAATATTAATATATATTATTATTGATATTATTATAGACATTTCTATTTTTTCTAGGGATGGGTAGAGAGAGAAAAATGGGTTGGCAACTAGAGTGGTTGCGTGTGTTGTGACTGTTTGCTTTGTTTTATTTCAGGAAAGAGCTTTTGCAGCATGTTTTTATGCAGGTGGGAATGCTACAGAACGTGGATGAAATTTGGTGGGGTGGGAGAAAGAGGGCATCATCATAAGGAAGGATCTTACCTATGGGAGAAGGAATGGATTTAGTGGTGTCAAAGGGAAAGTGGACAATTTGTCTACATTTTAACAAAAGCAAAGGCAGAGTAGGTGAGAACAAATGCAGTTGGGTTGAGGATCTGGTGAGGAGAAGGTGACTTTTGTTTTCTCACTGAGAAAAGAAATCAGGTTCTTGCTTGAGCATGAGGGGGAGCCTAGGGAGCTAAGGATTGAGGGTTAGGATTTGGGTGCCCATTCTGTACATGGGAGGGGGCATGGACTGGAGAGGGAGATGGAACTGCCTGCCACACAGGGCTGAGTGCTCACTTGAGGGGAGTGGTTGTCAATTCAGAGGACGCCCTTCAGCGTGGCTTGATGTTTGTCTCTGGTCACATTCAGGACCTGGGACAGAGGAGGCAGTGAGTCATGCCTCCTCTGAGGCTGCCAGGTGAATGCCATGGAGGGACAGGAAGAAGGGGTGATAGCAGCTGGACTTCAGGTCTGGCCTGGTGGGGAGAGCCAGAGAATGAGGGAGTGATGAACAGAGGGAAGGTGGTGGGTCTGTGTCTTGGAGTTTCTATTGGGTTCATAAAGAAGTAATTCCGATTCCGTGAGTCTACCAAAGTCAGTAGAATGCAGCTCAATCCTGTACTTCACCAGAGGGACCAAGGGTTGCCTGAGCACCTCAAGAGTATGCCACACCTGTTCACTGGCAGGTGGGCAAGGATGCGGTTCAACTCCTAACTCTGGAACTCTGCTCAGCATGGCAGGGGCTCTAGAACAAGGAAGCATAAAAATCCAGATGATATTTTAGTGCCGTGATCCATTTGGTGCTACATTTGAAGTCCTGGACCCTTTCAAACATCTGATGGAAGCTCTGGGCATCTTCACATTTCCATCTTTGCATAGATCCGTACTTGTAGAATTCTGCATTTAATTTCAGTGTTACTTGAGGGTAAGAGAATCCTGGCTGTGGACCTAGGAACCTCAGGTTAAGGATCGAGGTTTTAAAAGTCTACATTCCATATATTAATGATAAAAAATCATAATTTGAATTAAAGAAATCATCATATTTATAACTGGAAAATACTTTCCCTGGAAAGATATTGTCTTCACTCAAGGAACCAATCAAAATTTAAAAGTAATTTAAAAGTACTTATGATTAACATTAACAAATATATTTTCAGTGGACGAAGTACCATAGAGGGACACATGAAAGTCTATAAGATATTCAGCATTTAAAACAGTGGATAATTGGGAGTTTATTGTAGAGAAAAAGCAAAATGGGAAGAACTGATATTTAGAAACCATGCAAGAATGCACTGACCTTAGTGTGTTTTCTGGGTATTAAAAGTATTATTTGCCCAGCTACCTATGCTGCCGTAGCCACCAAAATGCTGTTATCAATGAAGAAAGGATGTAGAATGTGGTGTGTGGCAGTTAAAATTATGGTATCTAGGGTAAGACTGAATTCAAATCCTAGTTTTCTGCTAACTAGCTGTGTGACCCTGGGCTAGGTAATAAATATCATTAAGCCTTAGTTTCTTAACCTGTAAAGTGTGCATAAACTAATAGTAAATAATAGTACCTACCTCATGGAGCCCCCAAAACATTAGAAGAGATGATGCATCTAAAGTGCTTAGATTAGCCAGGAGTGGTGGCAGGACTGTGGCAGGCGCCTCTAGTCCCAGCTACTCGGGAGGCTGAGCCACGAGAATTGTTTGAACCCGGGAGCTAGGGTTGCAGTGAGCCAAGATCACACCACCTCACTCCAGTCTGGGCAACAGAGTGAGACTCTGTCTCAAAAAAACAAACAAGTAAATAAATAATAAAGTGCTTAGACTATACCTGGCAGCTAGTAAGTGTTCAATAAATGGTGAGCGTTGGTACTGATTTTCAACATAAAAAAGTTTACCCTAATTATATGCTCCAGCAATAGTTTAGATTTTTTTGTTTTGTGGTTTTCTTAGTTGTAGCATTTTAATTAGGTCAGGAATCAGATTAACATTTAGAAACCTTGTTAATAGAATGTATTGTGAAAGAAATCATAATTAGCAGGATAAATGCTCTTTTCTTCTTGGTCTCAATAGGCATTTTAATCCAGGTTGGTAATGGCCAGAAGTTGTCATTTTTAGTCACTGCTCAGGGTATTATATGAAATATGAAGTTAATTTCTATCTACTGATGGTAAGATATCTGAGTATTGCAAAACAATGTTATTTATATTTTCATAAAAGACAAACTCTTTATCAAGCTTGCTGTGTAGATCCAACCAAGGAAGATCAAGAACTGTAGCCATCCCCTTCCGTAGCTAGGTAAAGCCTGCACTCCAGGGACTGTGGCACTGAACGGAAACATTGAAAACTGGAGTTTTTCAAAACAAAACTCTAACATGTTCTACAAAGTGAGTTAGCTCTCAGAATTATTGAAAGGAAAAGTTAAAAAGTTGTATGTTTGCATTACCCAGCTACCAACACCCAATTGATCCCTGAGTTTTGTGTTTAACATAAACATCTATCCACATATATTTATATGTTAATAATTTCTCCTAAATAAAATGCCATTGTTTACAATTTCCCAGTTATTGTAGTAGGTTGTGCAAACAAATGAAACTCTAAAATAAAAAGTGCTGTGAAGGGTCAGGAGCAGAGGCTCACGCCTGTAATCCCAGTACTTTGGGAGGCTGCAGTGGGTAGATCACAAGGTCAAGAGATCGAGGGATAGCCAACATGGTGAAACCCCATCTCTACTGAAAATATAAAAATTAGCTGGGTGTGGTGGTGCACGCCTGTAATCCCAGCTACTGGGGAAGCTGAGATAGGAGAATTGCTTGAACCCAGGAGGCACAGGTTGCACTGAGCAGAGATGGCACCACTGCACTCCAGTCTGGACGACAGACCAAGACTCCATCTCAAAAAAAAAAAAGGGCTGTGAAGTCAGTTTTTTACTGGCAAAGTTAGAGAAATGGGACAAAACAATGGAATCAACAGTACAGAATTGTTTATACATTACTTTAACATTGTTCAGATGTGGAGTATAAACTAATTTGAGATCTTCACTATCTCTAAGACTGTATTACCTTTAAACTAATAAAATGATGGCAAAAGCTGTGCTCTCCATTCCATCAGTGGCCATATTGAATTACCCCTTTAACTGCTCCACTCTTTCTAGTACAAGGTAGTATGGAGAGGATCATAGTTTTGAAAACTCTAAACTATTTCATTCCTGGTGAACCCTCAGCTACTGGAGTTCCCTGTTTCTATTTAAAGTTTTTATTGCTAGCATAGCCTAATTTAAAAAACTGGAAAATTGTAATTAATGATTATTTTTGTTAGCAAATTAAAAGACTTGATACCTAATTACAATTGAATTTTAAATAATGAAAAGTTTTTAGTATAGTACATTTCTTGCAATAATTGGAACATACTTATTCTAAAAAAACATTGTGCATTGTTTAGCTGAAATGCAGCAGTAACTGGGCACCCTTTATTTTCCCTGGTCACCCTACCAGCCACCCCTGGCTATCCCATACCTCCCCCAACCATGTCCCCCTTGCAGCTAAGGCATTCACTTCTTCAGACATAGTGGGAGCCAGGAATCAGAGCTCATTGCTCAGCTTTGAGGTTCAAACAGAAATTTTTAAATGGCTAGCCAAATTTTGGTAGGAATGCAAGATTCTTTGATTTTAAAAAGCCAGTCTGGGCCATGCACAGTGGCTTATGCCAGTAATCCCAGCACTCTTGGAGGCTGAGGCAAGAGGACTGCTTGAGCCCAGGAGTTCAAGACCAGCCTGGGCAACAAAGGGAGATCCTATCTCTACAAATAATAATAATAAATTAGCTAGGCATCATGGTGCATGCTTATGGTCTCAGCTACTTCAGAGACTGAGGCAAGAGAATAGGATTGCCTGATCCCTGGAGGTAGAGGCTGCAGTGAGCTGTGATCACACCACCTCACTCCAGCCTGGGTGACAGAGAGAGACCCTGTCTCAAAAAAAAAAAAAAAAGCAGTCTTGATAAAGGAAGAAGACTTTTAGGGTCCCTAAAACACAGCTTGGAGTCTGACTCGGGAGCAGACAGGAATCCAAATATGACACAGATCACATTTCTGGACTTTAGGAAAAGAAGAGGAATGATCACACAGGAATCGAAAAGTAAGGAAATTCAGAGGGACCAGTCCACAGTTCAGCTGCTGTGCGAGGCCCCAGGAAGGTATCCACAGACCCTACCTCCTGAGATTGAGCCAGGGGGGATAGATGCCAAAGTACCAGAGGCCCCAGAAAGGGGCTGACAGCTTGATATGGTTTGACTCTGTGTGCCCAACCAAATCTCATGTCAAATTGTAATTCCCAAAGTTGGAGGAGGGGCTTGGTGGGAGAAGATTGGGTCATGGGGGTGGATTTTCCCCTTTCTGTTCTAGTGATAGTGAGTGAGTTCTCCCAGCATCTGGTTGTTTAAACGTGTGTAGCACTTCCCCCTTCACTCCCTCTTCCTCTGGCTCCTGCCATGTAAGCCGTGCCTGCTTCCCCTTCACCTTCCGCCATGAGTGTAAGTTTCCTGAGACCTCCCAGCCATGCTTCCTGTACACCCTGCCAAACCATGAGCCAATTAAACCTCTTTTCTTTATAAATTACCCAGTTTCAGCTATTTCTTTATAGCAATGTGAGAATAGACTAATACTTAGCTGCTCTCTGCTCAAGATTTTGGGAAGACTCATCCTCCCAGGTCACTAGCACCAACACATTTGAGGAGAAAGGCAGCAGGTGAAACAGGGCTCAGGAACACCCCCATTTCTCTTCCACTGCAACCCACAGGCAGGAATTCCAGTTGTTCCCACAGGGTCCCTGAAGAAGGGCCCAGAGTGACGGGGGCTTGGAAGAGGATCTTGGGACTGGAAGTCAGAGAAAGTGCAAAGCTGGTCACTGAGCCTTGGAAAGACCTTGTCCCTCAGCACCCCAAGCAGCCGAACTGAGGCTGGAGGACCCTGCACAGGCCTGTAAGACCCAAGCCCTGTTTCCTGCTGCTGCTTCAGATCCTGCTTAAGGAGGAAGGGAAGGGACAGGAAGAAATCTGAACAACATGAGGGATTTCCTTCTTATGACACAGTTGAAAAGCAGACCTATCTATACAAGTCAACCCTAACTGGAATGTCATTTGGTTCTGAAGGGGTTGGAGGAAAGTGTCAGTCCGAGCACATAGAAGCTCTGGAACAATCAGGAGCTTAGAGAGAAAAACAAAGTCACCTTTCTGCACCGAAGAGGAGTCATGTTCGGATTCTGACCTGCTCCAGTGCTTGTGCTCAGGGCCAAAGGAGCAGCAAACCACAGGCATTCTCCCAGCCCTCATTCTCCACGGAGGAAGTGCAGTTTAAATGGGTTGTAATGGTGTTTTTAAATGGAGATGAAAGTATTCTGCAAGGGTAAAATGCCACAAGCAAAATCTCATTTAGAAAATATACAGATATGTGAAAAGGACGAGTTGTTCAGGGAAGTATGGCTGGCTTTGAGTGTGTGTGAAAGACTGTGTAAGAGTGTGTTTACCTGAGAGCATGGGGTGGGCATGAATGTTGAGACTACGGAAAGTGGGGGTGAGGGCATATGGGGAGTGTGTGTGAGTGTGCATGTGGGATGAGGGTGTATGGGGAGTGATATGGTTTGGCTGTGTCCCCCCACAAATCTCAACTTGAATTGTGTCTCCCAGAATTCCCATGTGTGGAGGGAGGGACCCAGCAGGAGGTAACTGAATCATGGGGGCTGGTCTTTCCCATGCTATTCTTATGATAGTAAATAAGCCTCATGAGATCTGATGGGTTTATCAGGGGTTTCTGCTTTTTCTTCTTCCTCATATTCTCTTTCTGCTGCCATGTAAGAAGTGCCTTTCACCTTCTGCCATGATTCTGAGGCCTCCCCAGCCACGTGGAGCTATAAGTATAATTAAACCTCTTTTTCTTCCCAGACTCAGATATGTCTTTATCAGCAGCGTGAAAACAGACTAATACAGGGAGTGTGTGTGTGTGTGTGTGTGTGTGTGTGCGCGTGTGTGGTGGAGGGTGAGGGTATATGGGGAGTGTGAGTGTGCATGTGTGTATAGGGAGTGTGTGTATGTGTGTGGTATGAGGGCATATGGTGAGTATAGGGGGTGAGGGTGTAGGAAGTGTGTGAGTGTGTGTGGGGGTGAGGGTGTAGAGGGACTCTGTGAGTGCATGTAGGGTAAGGGCGTATGGGTAGTGTGTGCATGCGGTTGACAGTGCATGTGGAGTGAGTGTGCACATGGGGTGAGAGTGCATAGGGAGTGAGTGTGCATGTGGGTGAGGGTGTATGGGGAGTGAGTGTGTGAGAGTGCATGTAGGGTGAGGGTGCATGGGGAGTGTGTGAGAGTGTGCATGTGGGGTATGGGTTTAAGGGGAGTGTGTGTGTGTGTGTGTGAGGTGAGGGTGTATGGGGAGTGTGCGTGTGTGTGTGTGGTAAGGGTGCATGAGGAGAGTGTGTGTGTGTGTAAGGTGAGGGTGTATGGGGAGTGTGTGTGTGACAGTATGTACATGTGGGGTGAGGGTGTATGGGGAGTGTGTGAGGTGAGAGTGTATGGGGAATGTGTGTGTGACAGTATGTACATGTGGGGTGAGGGTGTATGCGGAGTGTGTGTGTGTGTGTGTGTGTGTGTATGTGCATGTGGGGTGAGGCTGCATGTGGGGTGACGGTGCATGTGGGTTGAGGGTGTACGGGGAGTGTGTGGGTGAGTGCATGTGGGTGAGGGTGTATAAGGAGTGTGTGTGAGAGAATGTATCTGCATGTGAGTTGAGGGTGCATGAGGAGTGTGTGAGAGTGAATGTCTCTCAGGGAGGAGGCACATAAGACAGGTGTCTACTGAGAGGCCACTGGGGAAAGGCAGAGAAAGAGGAGAGGTGGGTAAATCTGGGTCCTTCAGGTGTCTCCACGTTGAGAACCATCATGGCCTTTGTTTTTGAAGGTAAAGGACAACTCCCCAGGTGTTATGAATGAGGATTGACAGAATCAGAGCTGAGTTGCAGGAAGATTACAGTGATTTTAACGTGTAGGATGGAGTGAAGGGATGGATCTGTGAGCTGTCACAAAAGATGACTTTGGGGTTTTAAATCTTAGAGAACAGAGTTATAAATAGAAGTGATGAAGGCAGAAGGAGAAACTAAGTTTGAGGGGAAGATAAGGGCTCACTTTATATGTGTCAAATAGGATATGGCAATTCTCTCAGTCAGCAAAGATTTTTTTGAACACCTACTAGGTGCCAGGCCTGAGCACAGCACTGAGGATGTAATGAACAGCACACTAAAAGCTGTCAGACCCCATGAACAGGAACTCTGTGACAGGTTGGTTTGATTTATTTCTCCCTAGCCACTGCCTAGTCCAGGACCCAGCTCAACGGAAGGGCCCAAATATTTGTTAAATAATAAAGACGTGTTAGACAGTGTATTAGTCCATTCTCACATTGCTGTAAAGAACTACCTGAGACAGGGTAACTTATAAAGAAAAGAGTTTAACTGGCTCACAGTTATGCAGGCTGTACAGGACACAGGGCTGGGAAGCCTCAGGAAACTTAGAGTCAATCATGGCAGAGGGCAGAGGGGAAGCAGGAACATCTTACATCACAGGCACAGGAAGAAGAGGGCAAAGAGGAAGGTGCCACACACTTAAGCAACCAAGTCTCATGAGAACTCATTGATTATCACTAGAACAGCAAGGGGGAAATATGCCTCCATGATCCAGTCACCTCTCAGCAAGCCCCTCCTCTAACACTGGGAATTACAATTCAACATGAGATTTTGGGCAGAGACACAAATCCAAACCATATCATTCTTCCCCTAGCCCCTCCCAACTCTCATGTCCTTCTCACATTGCAAAATACGATCATCCCTTCTCAACAGTCCCCCAAGTCTTAACTCATTTCAGCATTTACTCAAAAGTCCACAGTCCAGAGTGTCATCTGAGACAATGCAAGTCCTTTCTACCTATGAGCCTGTAAAATGACCAAGTTTGTTACTTCCAGGATACAATGGGGGTACAGGTGTTGGGTAAATATGCCTGTTTCAAAGGGAGAGATCAGCCTAAACAAAAGAGCTACAGGCTCCGTGCAAGTTTGCAACCCAGCAGGGAAGTCATTAAATCTTAAAGCTCCAAAGTAATCTCCTTTGAATCCCTGTCTCATATGCAAGCCACACTGATACAAGGGGTGGGTTCCCAAGGCCCTGGGGAGCTCTGCCCCTGTGGCTCTGTGGGGTACAGCCCCCTCAGCTGCTTTCATGGGTGGGTGTGGAGTGCCTGTGGCTTTTCTAGGCACACAGTGCAGCTGTCAGTGGATTCACCATTCTGGTGTGTGGATAGTGGCCCTCTTTTCACAGCTCCATTAGGCAGTGCCCCAGTGAGAACTCTGTGTGGGGGCTAATTATATGGTTTGAATATGTGTCCCTGCCCAAATCTCATGTCAAACTGTAATCCCCAGTGTTGGAGGACAGGCTTGGTGAGAGGTAATTGGATGATGGGGGTGGATTTTTCCCTTGCTATTCTCGTGACAGTGAGTGAGATTTCACAAGACTTGGTTGTTTAAAAGTATGTACCACCTTCCCCTTTGCCCTCTTCCTCCTGCTCCTACCATGTAAGACATGCCTGCAGCCCTATCACCTTCTGCCATGATTGTAAGTATCCTGAGGCCTCCCCAGCAATGCTTCCTGTGTGCTCTGTGGAACCATGAGCCAATTAAAACTCTTCTTTATAAATTGCCCAGTCTCAGGTAGTTCTTTACAGTAGTGTGGGAAAGGACTAAGACGATAGACTGCAGTACATCTGAATGGAAAGGTCCAAGCCATTAAAAGTGTTGCCTGGATTTGTATCAGTATTCATTGCTTCTGATTACTTTTGCCCTGAATAAAGCTACGTTTATGTTTAAAAATCAAAATTGAACCAAAACACATTTAAACAATTAATAGACTTCATGTTTTGTGTAGTTCATCACTAATTTTGAGTTTGTGATTAGTGGAGCCTTAGGGGAAGTATGCGTACTGCCTTCCCTAAATCAGGATTGGCAAACTACAGACTGCTGGAAAAATCTGGCCCACACCTTTTTTTTCTTGTAAATAAAGTTTTATTGCCATGCTATTTGTTGATGTATTGTTTACAGTTGCTTTTGCAGCACTGTAACAGCAGAGCTGGCTAGTCCTGAGAGACTGTTTCCAAAGCCTAAAATATTTACTATCTGGTAATTTACAGAAAAAGTTTGCTGGGCCTTGTTGTTTCTAAATCACTTGGTGATAAATGAAGAGCCTCTTTGCAAATTGAATAGATAGCTTGCTATTTAAAAGAAGTAATTATAATTTAATCAGAGGCTGACCATGCTTAGGCATATGAGCTGGCATACCAACTGTCTCAGCTCAGTTGGGCTTTTATAACAAAACGCCACAAACTGGGTGCCTTACAAACAAGATCAATTTATTTTTCACAGTTCTGGAGGCTGGGAAGTCCGAGAGCGAGACAGCAGCAAGTTCATTGTGTGGTGAGGGCCACTGTGCTGGCTCAGGGACAGCGGTCTTTGCTGTGTCCTCACCTGGTGGAAAGAGGATGGCTAACTCTCGGATCTGTTTATAAGGGCACTGTCCACATTTGTGAGGGGTCTGCTCTCATGACTTAGTCACCTCCCAAAGTCCTCAACTCCTGACACCATCACCTTAAGAGTTAGGATTTCAACGGTGAATTTGGTCAGGGACACCAACATTCAGCCTGTAACAAACAGTATGCAACACCACCATTGTAACTGAAGCAGGACTTTTAGCAGGGAGCACTATGAGTCTAATGTAATGCATATTTGCCCTCAAAAGTAATAAGTTTCATTTATCCTGAAAATTTATATGATTGATACTTTTGTATCATGAGACTAATATTTTCTTAGGAAACCAAGTTTTTCTTTTAGAAAATTGTTTCATGAGCCCCAGTTAAAATGAGCATAAGATGATCCCTTAAACAATGATATGGTGCAAATAATATGGTGCAAATTATTATTAGTGAGAGCTTATTTTAAGATACAGGCATTGTTCAACGTTATTCGACAAGCGAAACTTCCTTCAGCCCCTTGGCCCCTGTCGTGTTTTCACAACAAGTCTCCTAAGCAGGCCTTGCCTTGCTGTCTCCTGCCGAGAATACAAGGCTTCCTCCCACCAGGTTGCTTCCTCCAGTGCTCCTGTGCTTTGCACTGGCCCTTGTATAAACACACACGCACACACACACCAACCACCTTTGTGGTTTGGGTGTTATCTCACGGGCATAGCCTGATCTACCCTCACTTCATCACTGATTCAAGAGCAGAGAAAGAAGGGATGAAAACATTTCTGGGTGTGGAATGTGGAAAGAATTACTATTGCAGTAAAACTGATTTGTCTTTAGAGACTGACAAATGACTCTGAAGGTAGTTCAGAAAAAAAAAAGAGGGTCTGGTCTTTGGGATCACACTTTGGGCAAAGTAGCCTCATTTAACTAAGCCCATGACCACCTCAGGGGGCCACTCTGAAAGACAGAGTCCCTCCAACCTGCACCCCTAGGACATTGGTAAGAACCCGAGGTTGTAGAGAAGAGCCCTGCACTGAGCCCCTGAGCACACCCCTGCAGGGACGCACAACAGGGAAGCACAGTGCCAGCGAAGGTGTCAGTCCTCTGTTTTGAGGCAGAATATGGGAGTTATCACTAGGGACAGAAGACTAAATTGTATGAATTTAAGATCATACTTGGTTCTCTCTGCCTTTTCATTTGGGCACAATGCAAGCCAAACCTTTGAGCCATTTTGGCATCCTGACTCAGCGACATGGTGAAAGATCAAAGCATCAGACATTCCTGTGCATACGTGTGGATAAACACAGATCCATAAAGTTTAAAGATAGCTGGGCCTTGCGTAACAGTGGCCAAGGTCAACCTGTGAGTTTTGAAAAGACAGCAGATCAAGAAAGCGAAAGTCCTTTTGTTTCCAAGACAACCAAATGACAAATAACTTGATTCTTAGTTGAATGGATGATAAGATGATTTCAGTGTCTTTTCAACTGAAAATGGCTCTAGAAAAGCAGTCATCCTCGGATCCACCCCACACTAGCCTCTGGAGCCTGTTTTCCTAAGTTGTCCCAAAAGCTGCTCTAACAACGTTGATGGAAGCAGCCTGCAACTTTTTATTTGTTGCAAAGAAAGAAGGAGGACCATTCTTTAATTCACATAAATATTCATTAAGAACAACTATATGTTCAAATATTCCCCCAAAATATATCATGAATCTGTCCATCTTCAGCTGCACCTCCACACCCCCATTCTAAGCCAGCATCATCTCTCGCCTCTTCTACTGCCGGAGCCTCCTAACTGGCTTCTCTGCACTTTCAGTCTTTCTCTCTTCTAATCGGTTCTTCTCACAGCAAAGAGAATATAAATCTTTTGTGTATGGAAATCAGAGTGCCACTCCCCTTCCTTGTCTTCCTATTACGTTTAAGAACAAATATAAAGTCTTCAAAAACATCTCTCTTAAGACCTTGGATAGGTCTAGTGCCCACCCTCATGTCCCGTCGATCTTTCTCTTGCATATGGTGAGCCAGTTGTGTAGGCCTCCATGCAACACCTTTAACGGGCCAAACTTGTTTCCGCTGCAGATCCTTCCTGTGGGGCCATCCTCTGCCTAGGACACTCCCCCATGTTTCCCACTTGGCCAACCCTACTCATCTCTCAGATGTGCTCGAGAAGAGCATGTTCTTAATCCTCAGCACCACCTGCCCATCTAAGTCAGGTTATTTATTGAAAGCCATCCTGGCATCCTTAACCTTTCCTTCCTGATGCTTAACATAGTTTGTTACTGTGCATTAAGATGCAGGTGCTTTTTCTTAATTTTTTATTTCCTGTAGCAGACCTGTCACCTAAGTCTGCACCCGGCTCATAGCAGCCACTGAGGGACATTTGTAGAAGAAGGACATGTGAGAGGGAGGGCGCTGTGAGTGTGAACAGATGCATAAACAAACTATTCAATAGGATGTGACAAATGACACGAGAGCCACCTACATCAGTGAGGGCACATGGAATTGCTGCCCTGGGAAATGACTGCAGGGAGGGTGTCACGGGAACACTAAAAGGCTAATACAGTATTGGCCTGAAAGCTGAAGTGGCATGACCGAAGGCTCTGGAGTGGGGAGGTAGGGAGAGAGGGGGGCAGAGCAAAATGGTTAGAAGCCAGGATTGGAAGCCCGATGATGAGGCCCATTCTGACTCTGCTCCTTACAGCAGAGCGATCCTGAGGAATCCACGCAAATGCTTCCTGTGCCAGGTTCCTCATCTGTCAAACTGAGATGGTAATAGCACCTGCTGTATCAGGTAGTGCTGAAGATGAAAGGAGTTTATGTTCGGAAGGTGCTCAGAACAATATTTTGTGTGTAGTAAGAGCTACATTAGCACCCGGTAAGACACCATTCTGAAGGGAGCAAGACAGTGAGGGCGGCGACTGGGGGATGCAAGTGTTGTGACCACAGCACCTCTAAGACTGCTGCCTGGTGGCTGAGTGGTTGCAATGCCGAGATACATTCATTCATTCATTCAGCAAGCACATAAACCCACCGTGCTTCAAGGAAATGGGAATAACATGCTTCTTAAACTCAGTTCTTATCGTCATTGAGCTCAGACTGGTGGGAAACACACAGAGATGCCCAGCAGATGGAGAGAACAGATGGATTCACAAACATGTTGGAAAGAGGGAAAAGAAGCTGACTGATCTCTGAGCACAGTGGCCAGGAAGAAACAGACTCTCTGCTGGGAGCACAGTTGAGTCAGGACAAAGTGATTAGAAGAAAAGGGTGGTACAACCACGTGGACTGCCACGTGGCTAGATTGAGAGCAGAAACTCCTGGCCCCTCTCTTGCAAGGAACAAAATCCCTCCCACCATTGCTCCTTATCCCTGATCTCAGTTTAAGTAAATAGCCCTCTGTTAACAAAACTAATTTTATATTTGTAGTTTTATATTTTTTAGAGAGACTCAAAATTATTATACAAGTTTCAGGTCTGCAAAAATCTGGATACATCTAGGGATGAAATGCATTGCTGAGCACCACTGAGGGAGGAAACAGTGTTATGCATGAGAGAGCGTGTGTGTGTGTGTGTGTATGTGTGTGTGTGTGTGTGTGTGTGTGTGGTGTGCCTGTGTGTAATGTGTTTATGTTTACAAAAGGCCAAATAAAAAATAATGAAACTGTGCAACATTTCACAAAGTATTTTAATACAGTATTAATCTTCCACAACCAGTAAATCAGATACCATTTGTATTAGTCTGTTTTCATGCTGCTGGTAAAGACATACCCAAGATTGGGTAATTTATAAAGAAAAAGAAGTTTAATGGACTCACAGTTCTACACGGCTGGGGAGGCCCCACAATCATGGTGGAAGGTGAAAGGCACGTCTTACATGGTGGCAGACAAGAGAGAGAATGAGAACCAAGCGAAAGGGGTTTCCCCTTATAAAAGCATCGTATCTCCTGAGACTTATTCACTATCGTGAGGACAGAATGGGGGAAACCGCCCCCGTGATTCAGTTATCCCCCATCAGTTTCCTCCTATAACATGTGAGAATTGTGGGAGCTACAATTCAAAATGAGATTTGGGTGGTGACACAGCCAAAAAATATCACCACTATCTTCATTTTAGAGTGAAAACTGAGATTCAGAATACCCTCAGTAATTAACTGAGGCTACTGAACAAAGTGGAGACAGCTGGGTTGGTTTCCCATTGCCACATACTTCCTCCCCGTGAAAACAAGAAGCACCAGGAGAAATCTGTGCCTTGGAGCTCTTCCTGAATGAAGAAGGAGTAGTGATCATGTCATTGTGGTCAGCAGATAAATATTGATGGCGGACATTTGTTGAAGGCGAACTCTGTGCCAGACATCCCCTTCAGCAGTTTACATCCATTACATCACTAAGTCCTCAGCAACCCAGTGAGAGGAGTGATAGTATCATCTGTGCTTTATAGAAGGAGGAAACTGGGGCCAAAGCCAATGGGTGGCTTACCCAGAGTCATAGAGCAAGTAGGAGAAGGTCTGAATTCAGCGAGGCCATCAACGTGCAGAACCCATAACATAACCAGTGTTTTAGGCTGCCACTTGTGGGTTCCATGAGCAACCTGTACCACCAGAAAGCAGTAATTAGGAATTAACTTTTTCCTAAGGTCAAGAGCATTGTCTTTTTCTCATCAGAGATTCAATTTATATCTCAAACACCAAGCTAGAGTTCAGTTTAGCTGTATTTTCGAGAAGTTGCCAAATGCCAGGTATTGGACTAAGCATTGAGTGGAAGAGAAAGGAAGTTTCTGGGGCAGCCTGTGGCCTGATTATGTTCACAATCTTAAGGAGAAAAGACACAAATGAAACATTACATTACATACAGGAGGCACCGTGTGCTGAGGAGTGAGTATGTAAGACAGCAGGTTAACCTAGGGCTCAAAGTCTAGCTATGCCTGTGGGTCTGAACACTTGGGGGTAAGTCTTTGGGGCAGCAGGCACAAAGGTGGAAGGACACCAGGTTTCCTGGAGGAGAACAGGCATTTGAAATGATCCTCCTCCTCCTTATTTCCCTCTACATTGTGAAACCTACCAGGTGATGCCTCATAACCAGAGTGGCACGTGCTGCACGTTTACATCCTCCATTTGCCCAGGAGATCATTTTCCCGCCAGCTGCTATCACTAGTCAGAGGTAGCTTCTCAGAGCTGGGAAGCCGTGGTCACATCTGACATCATGCTGTGACTCTTCGGCGTGGTTTCTTCTCCATTACCTGACAGTGGAGAGCAGGTGAAGCATCCTGGGAGACCTGGGGAAGGCATCTTTTCCTCTTCACTGCCTTTCTCTAGACCACTCCTAAACTGAGTGCTCAATTGTTAATCCCACATGCGGTTTTTACCGGCTTTGTTGCATTCCTTTGGCATTGCTCCTTTTCTCTCTTCCATGGCCCCTTATGAGGAGGTAGCACAAGGAACATTCTGGGGGATGTAAGAATCGTTTCCTTTGTTGAAAAATGACACACACCCCTCCAAGACTTTAGCTAAGAGTACTCCCCAGGTAAGAGCTGTCTCCAGGTGTGAAAGGCCCTGGAGGAACACCCCTCTGATTCCCTGGATCTCTCCCTGTCCCCGAGGTCTTCCTTCTGATTGGTAGTGGCCATCATTCTCAGCTGCCCAGAGAGCACCACTTACTCTGAGAAACACAGACCCACTTCCCTTCATCCCTCTCAGGACTGACAGGATGAGCCAACTTTAGGGGAAGAATTTTACTCAAAAGCACAGAGGGCAGATATCAATTAATTACAAAGAAAAAGCCAGAAGCACACGTCAAGGAAAGCAAATTTGGCACAGGTTTCTGATTTGACAGTTACCTCTCAGTTCCAGCTTGTGGTGTGCCAAGGACCCAACTCTCAGTTACCCACATTCCTTCTCGGGACCCCCCACCCCTCCTCTGATTTACCCACTCCCTCTTCCTCCAGGACACAACTCAGTCTGAGAAAGTTACAAAGCAGTGAAAGGCCGTGTTCCGTCTTCCAGGAAAAGTGTCATTTCCATCATAAAGATGAAAGTTTAGAGCAATTAAGTCTCCAAAAATTGGAATCTATTTTTCCTCCGGGGTAGGATGGGGGCAAAAAAGAGCAGAATTTCTGTGTTTGTAATGGAAATGTAGTATGTGACTTTAGTATAAAAATGTATGTCTTAAGATTAAAACACAAAATATGTTTTCACCCACTCCCTGCCTCCTTGCAAACTGTCCTTATATTGCAGTGCTGAGCAAAGAATAAGAATTTTAAAATGTCATTTCTTCTCTCTCAACAATGAAACTTCAGGGGAAGAAAATAATGTTTGATATTTTCGGGGTCATTGGAGAGGAACAAAAAGAAAGATTGTAAAGCTTGAAGAAGTTCTCCAAAAACGCGCTATGTATGCTTGTTCATATTAAGTCTAAAACATGATGCAGTTCCTTGGTGGCACACCCTGCCACAGAGTTTTGGAACCACTCACACGTTGGAATCTACTTTGTGTCTTCCCTAGTTCATTTCAGCAACTCCAGCTGAGGGCATCACAGATGTTTCCTGTCTGCTGGACCCTAGAGTAAGAAAGCAGATGGGGAGACCATACACCGAGATATCAGTTCTTATTTCATTCTGTTTTGTTTTCTTCCCCATCAGTATCACATTGTGCCCTCTAATCCCAGGAGAAGGTTGTGCCCATGTTGTCTGAAGACATCTTCCCTTTCTACTTCCTGTTTCCAAAAGGCAGCACCCTTGAGGGGATGGGAGTAGGAACTGGGGATCCTCAGAAGAGTAGAGGCTTAGCCTGTCATGGAGAGGGTCTAGGGTAGCCAGATAAAATACAAGATGTCCAGCTACATTTGAACTTCAGATAAACAACGGATAAATTTTTATGTAAGTATGTATGTTCCAAATACTGCCTGGAGCATACTTTCACTTAAAAAAAATTGTTTGTCTGAAATGCAAATTTAACTGAGTGTCCTGTATTCCTGCTAATTCTGGGAACTGTGTGGGGGGAGGGTGGGAAGGACTGCAGATCTGTAGTCAGTGGGGCCCCAGGCCTGGTATTCGCACCAGGAGGTAGAGGTGGCAGAACACCCAGGGAGACATGGAACCCTGACAAGGAGGCTGGACCAGACCTGAGGGATTGGAGAAGCCTGAAGGATGGGCATTTCTGACGTGACCAGGCCCATTGAGTACCAGAGGGCCACCATTATAGCTTCCTCTGCTTAGACCTCCCCGGCTGTGACGTTCCCATGGGCATTCTCTGCCTACCTACCCTGCTTTTCGGTGGAGGTGGGGTAGGTTCCCACCCTCATTTTGCTTCTCCAGGACCACTGACTTACCGTTTTCTATTGGAGACCAAAACCCAGTCTCTTCGCCCAAGAGCAGGAAATCCTATCCAATCCCCATGGAAGGGATCTGAGTGTTAACCACAAGATTTATGGTGTCATGGAGGTGGGCAATTGAGATGTCTCCCCTGAAATGGAGTCCATACCCCCCCATAGACCATGACTTCATAGCTCTTATGATCTTCAAACTTAAGTGTATATAAATGAATACAACAGCTCAGAAAGCTGCCCATTTCTCTTGAAAGGATCATGTGTCATGTATTCACATGTATGTTTCATGCGCGTCAGTGAGCACACATAGGTGGCCAGGTTTCTACATGGCGCATCAGAGCACGGAGGCACACTGGTGCTACCTGCCTTTGCCGCATCTCCCTCACCAGCCCCTGGTTATTTAAGGATCTGAGCAGTCTGGAGCTCGGAGACTTCACATCTGCAAATGTCAAAGCCTTCTTCTTGGCCGGCCAGGGCTCCCAGCATCCTGTGACAGTTTAGCACTTGTTGTTCTCAGTAGCCTTTGCCTGGAAGCAAAAATCAGACACATCGTAGCAGGAAGATTTCACAGAGGGGAGGAATAACATGGCCATTCCACGTGTTTCTCCCCTAGACAACCCACAGATCCTGCTAGTAGATTATCATAGCTTTTCCAGAGCTTTCTCTCAAGGTGAGAGATAGAATAGAAATGCCCTCAGAGGGCCTGGGAGAGGTGGGAACAGGAGAGGCTGTCGCTCTTTGGGGGTACCTCATGCAACATGCCTCCTCGGTGCATGTGAAATTGGGAGTCAAGAGCTCCACTCCTCTCTTGACTCTGTTACTTTGAGCTTTGTGACCTTGGGTGAGACTCTTCACCTTGATAAAAGTTTGTTTCTTCTGGTAAAAGGCTATGGCAGTACTGAGGTCTCAGCTTGTTGAGAGAGTATATACCAGAGAGCCTGGCATATGCTTGCCTATGAAAAATACACAAATACTAGCTAAATCTCCACAAGTGGGACATCGAAGTGGTAAATTTAGACCAAAGAGTGAAGAAAAGCCAGTCCAAGCCCAAAGAACGGCTAGGAAAACAAAACAGACCCTTACTACAGTTAGGGGAGGCGAGTGGGAAGGCAGCCTAAAGAGGTGACTGATACGCGTCACTATCATTTTATTCACTAATAAAGTAGTTCACTAAATAGCTTCTGTGCAATTCATAGCCAGAGTGAACATTTATACATTTGTACCACAGGGTTTCTATACAGTGGAATAAAAAGGTGACCCAAGTAAATCTCTTTACCAGTTCTATTATAATAATAATTCACCACCAATCACGAGGCACTGTTCTAAAGTGTTTACCAAATATAAATCATTTTCATTCTTACAAAAACCTTCTGAGGAACTATCACTAGCCCCATTTTGTAGCTGAGGAAACTGAGGCACACAGACATGTTTAACCTGCTCAGCATCCCGAGACTGTGAATGGTGGAGTCTGGGGTTATAGCTGTAGCCCGTGCTACAAGCCACATGTCTATACTGACTGTGCATTTCTATACAGGCAGTGTATGAACAATTTAAATTCTTAGGAAACATGTTTGTAGATACAATCATCAAAAACCAAGATTGTAGAAGTAATAGTACTAGTTCAATGAGAGACATAACTAAATGCAAGCCAATCCAATTATTTAGGCATTTTAAAAGCAAAATGGAAAGGGTTTAGGAGAAAAGGAATTTTACTGTTCAGATTAATATATTCATTTCTAAGCTTTAGCATTGGTATGAAACAAGATGACTTGGCACAGTGGCTCATACCTGTAATTCCAAAACTTTGGGAGGCTAAGGTGGGAGGATCACTTGAGGCCAGGAGTACAAGACCAGCCTGAGCAACATAGCAAGACCCCATCACAACAAAAAATACATGAAATGACCCGGCATGGTGATGCATACCTGTAGTCCCAGTTACTCAGGGGACTGAGGTTGGAGGATCACTTGAGCCCAGGAGTTTGAGGTTGCAGTGAGCTATGATTGTGCCACTGCACTCCAGCCTTGGTGACAGAGCAAGACGCTGTCTCAAAAGAAAAAAGAAACAACTAAACAAAAGACAGCCATTTGTTTCCTGAGGATTTTGTGGTCACTTACAAATTGTCATCATTTTGGTAGGGCATGAAGTTTTAATGTCTAGGTGCAGTTATAGTGGTGTGGTTGCTTATGTACAACTTACTAACTTTGAAATGTGATATCATTAAGAGAAAGCAGAGAAACAGGACACAGACAGGACATTTCAGGTCTGTGCTAACCCCTGTTGTACTCTATCAGCCCAATGTTGAAGGTGCTAATTGTTACTTTAACATTAGGGTGATGGTATTTTCATTTTGTCTTATCATCACTGTGAATTTTGAGGTGAAAATAACTGAAGATGTGGAAATTTGTTAGACAATTGTGGGTGGAATAGATATTTGCATCCTGGGATAAAATTTAAACTCAAGAATAAGTTGGTTCATAGCTTAGTCATCCCCACTTCTCCTATCCAGACTGTAATTTAGAGGTTCTTGATCTTTTTTGCCTCCTGACCTACCCTTACACTCTTAAAAATTATGGAAGACCTCAAAGAGCTCTCTACTATGTGTTACATCTATTAATATTTACTGTATTTAATATTAAAATTCAAAAATATTTAAATGATTAATTTAACATCTCCTTTAGGTATTCATTTTAAAGTCATGATAATAAACTATTTATGTATTGATGTAAATATTTCATTTAAAATAACTATGTTTGTCCAATATAAGAAGAATAACGTTATTTTATAATTTTGCAAATGTGTTTAGTGACCAGCTCAGTAGAAGACAGCTGCATTCTTGTATCTGTCTCTGTATTCAGTCTGTTGTAATATGTTTTGTTTGAAGTATATGAGAAAGATCTGTCTATACACAGATACAAAGTTGGAAAGGGGAGGAATATTTACAAAACGTTTTAGATAATTGTGGTTATTCTTTGATACTACACCAAAACTCTACAAGTTATAGTTTCTTAAAGGTTAGTTGAAGTATGGAACTTAAAAATATAGCAATGAACTTTTTTGTACTGTGGAAATTTGAATCCTTGAATGAAACTTGAATGTTGTAAATTTATCTTTCATGATCATCTGTGATGTTGGCACATACTGGGTTGACTTTCTTGCAGATCTTCTAAATGTTGACAAAGTTTATTATATAATGTATTTTTAAAGTCATATTTCTTAATATTAACAATTATTACATCAGAAAGTCTTTAAGTACTGGGAATTTTTCAAGCTTAAAGTGATAGATCCAAGTTTTCCAACATTCTGTATATTCATGAAAGCTCAAACTATATTGATGGTAACAAATATGCTCAGTTGTTTTCCATGAAGTGAGAAGCTTGCTTTTTTCCTTTTCAAGAAAAAGACTTGCAAATACCCAAGGCTGAATAACCATGTCCCATGAAAAAGTGGCTAGTTCATTTCACAACTCAGCACACAAGTGCTTTTCTAGGAGAGAACCATCAGAAACAGAGGTGCTTTATGTGTATTCCATTTTATCATCCAGAATACCAAAAAGGCCTGCATTCGAGGATCCAGATTTCATCAAATTAATCAATTTTACTGCTACATCAAGGACATTCTTAATTGGAACTGGTTTGTTTGTTTGTTTGTTTGTTTGTTTTTTGAGATTGTGACAGTGAAGAGTAAAATGACTACGTGTATGAGTTGATGTCACTGGCTGGATTCATGCTCAAGCACCAGTTTTACCCACCAGTGCTCCTGCAGTTTCAGTGCAAATGTCAAGAAAGTTGAAAGGGCAAATAATAACTTAGTATAATTATGCAAATTGTCCTCACCTTATGGGTTCCTGGAAGGGAGCCCTGGGGTTCCTGGATCAAACTTTGAGACTTTGAGAACTGTTGCTCTAGACCAGCCCTAGTCTGTGCTGGTTCTATTATTGCTTCCAATACATGGGCATAATTTAGTAAAATAACTCACAACTCTGCCT
The DNA here is from genome assembly GCA_963573385.1 of Cacajao melanocephalus. Classification (NCBI taxonomy): domain Eukaryota; kingdom Metazoa; phylum Chordata; class Mammalia; order Primates; family Pitheciidae; genus Cacajao; species Cacajao melanocephalus. The sequence goes on along the minus strand of CAUYLG010052562.1, from coordinate 21,716 downwards.
TAGGAAATATATACACATATATATTTAAGCATTACCCACAGGCAAAAAAGACTCAGAAAAAATGCCCACATTTCTTTGAGTCTTTTTTACTTGTGGTTAATGCTTAAACAAAAGGTGATTGTGTTCTGTGTTTTTTAGTTTACGTAATTTCACTTTTTGAAATAGCAAAGGAATGTCAGGGCTGTTGAATGCTTTTTTCATTCAGTGGCTCACACATATTAAGAATAAATATAAACTTTGAATGAAATGTTTTTAGAATGTAATTTTGTTATTTGTGCACTGTGTGATACTGCAATTTTAATTTCTTTTAACAAGGGTAATACCATGTTTGCATTATAAAAGAAACAGTAACAATGTGCAGTGGAGCATGTTAGCTTTGTTTATGAGTTATTTTATTTTAAATGTCACATCTGATAAATTAGATTAAAAAAATAAGTTCCCCTTGGAGAACTTCTTATGAACACAATCTCACTAAAATAAAATGAATTATGTTCAAGTTTCTATTTCCAAGGAGCACCTTAAGGAATACCTGAAGTGAACATTCTACAGTATAATGCATGGGAATTGTATGAGGGTCACCTGTATCATGTTGTCCCAGCCTGGAAATGTATCAGGAGAGGCCTGGAGTTTAGTGCATATGAACTTGGGCTTTCGAATTACAGATGATTTGGTTTGCTCTGCTACTGGTAAATAGCTGAGCTTATCTGGGTGACCTTGAACTGGGAACTTAACTTCTAAGTCTTCGCACAGCTGTATAATGGCATAATAATTATATGAATCTCTAACTCTAGATGACTTCAGGGCCATTGTGAGTATTAAATAACTCTGTTTGCAAAGGATTTTAGCACATTGGCTGGTACTTACTGTATGAGTTTCTAAGGGCTGCCAAAGGACTTAATAGAAATTGATTGTCTCACAGCTCTGGACACTGAAAGTCTGAGATCAAGGTGTTGGCAGGGCCATATTCCCTCTGAAGGCCCTAGAAAAGGGTCTGTTTAGGCCTCTCTTGGCTTCTGGCAGTTCCTGGGCTATGGCAACATCACCCAGTCTTCACATGGTATTCTCCTTGACTATGTTTGTACTAGTCTGTTCTCACACTGCTATGAAGAACTGGCCCAAACTGGGTAATTTATAAAGAAAAGAGGTTTAATTGACTCACGGTTCCGCATGGCTGGAGAGGCTTCAGGAAACTTACAATCACGGCAGGGGGGAAGCAGGTACGTCTTACATGGCATCAGGCTAGATAGAGTGTGTGAAGGGGGAACTGTCAAACACTTAGAAAACCATCAGATCTTGTGAGAATTCACTCACTATCATGAGAACAGCACAGGAAAAACCAGCCCCGTGATCCAATCACCTCCCACCACATCCCGCACTTCACAAGTGGCGATTACAATTCGAAATGAGATTTTGGTGGGGACACAGATCCAAACCGTATCAATGTCTGGGCCCAAATTCCCTCCTTTTATAAGGACTCCAGCCAGTAATGTTGGATTGAGGCCCACCCTACTCCAGTATGACCTCCTCTTAACTAAATATATCTACAATGGTGCTATGTCCAGAAAGGGCCACATTTTGAAGTACTGGGCACTAGAACTTCAATTTATGAATTTTGGCAGGGCAAAGATAAAACACAACTCATAATTTAGTAGATCTTCAATAAATGTAAAGTTTGTTATTGTCGTTTTATTGTTATTGCATGGCAATGCAGATAACTCTTCGACCATGAGCAGGAGAACTTGGAACTAAGGATTATTCTGAGGTTTCTAGTTTTCACAAGCAGAATGGTACATAGTGCTGCCGTAAGGTGAGCTAGAAACTCAAAAGGGGGAGTTGGATCTATAGGGTGGATAGGTCTCACTATGGAGTGGATAGGTTTCAGGATGTGGAATTTTTTTTTTTAATTTAGGGAAATTTTGTATTGCTGGTTGGTATAGCAAGCAAAAATTTATGGTAAATGCAAACCTGAAGAGAAATGTGGCCAAGATACAGTTTTGCAAAACATCAGAAAATAAATGTCTTGTCTGTACGTTTTCACTCATTCCACAGACATTTATTGCTACCTATTTTGTACCAGGTTTCAGGTATTTTTTGTTCTGTGCTTTCAGGTACTGGGGAGATTTGGGGAGCTAAGTCATAAAGCTAGAGGTATGTTTGGAGAAAAGTGAATAGGCTGGTTTGGCAGGAGTCGCAAGAGAATGTGGAGGGACAGGTCAGTACCAGAGAGAAAGGACCAGAGTTTCTTTTCTTTAAATTTAGTTCCCTGCTCCAGAAAAGCAACAGGAAACCACTGAGAGCTTTGAGCAGGAGAGTGTCATGTGCAAGTGTGTGTATGAGAGAGACTCATCTGAGAATAATTGTGTAATGAATTGGAAGTGGCAGGTACTGGCACAGCAAACTGGGAAGATGATTCACTTCATGTGAACTGAAGGAACAGGATCAGGCTTGGGACCAATCAATAGGAGAAAAACTGCAGAGAAAAACCCAAAGGCATTTGGAGACTCAACCTAACAGTGAGAGGGAAATTCAGATATACTTCAAGTTTTCTAGCCTAGAATGATGGGAAATTGTGGTATTAATATTATTGAAAAAGAAAAGAGACATTCGAAGGGAAATGGATTTGTGGGAAGAAATGGCTCCCAGGTTAGCCCATTGCCTTTAGCTGATAGCACCAATGGGTGGATGAATCCCCAAGGTAGATATGTACCCGGGTCAGGAGCACGATAGTCACAGGACAGCACCAGGCAGGAGCCAGGAGGCACGTCATTCCTTATCGACGGTGAATCCATGATCACTTCTCTTCACTTCTCTTCGTGTATCCTACTTCCCTCTCTCCCTAATAGCATAACTTTATTTATGAAGACTCCAGTATAGGTGATGTGTTAACTCCCTAAGACTCTGCTAAAGTCAACTAAACTCTTGAAGTTTAATTAAACTATTAAACTTCACAAAGCCAGCTGCCAGCACGTGTCCCTTCTTGGGGGCTCAGTATGTACTGCTTGACTATATGAAGTTAAATAAACAACTAAGGTTACTTTATGCTAAAACCATGAGATTTTTTAAAAAGTCTTGGATTTTGCTTCATCTCTTTTAATGTGTAGAGGGGTCTGAGCACAAGACTTAGACCAAAGCACCAAGTTAACTTTAGAGCTCATTTCAAAGGACGATTATGCATAAAACAGATGCTCTCAATGAAAGGTACCTTTTTATATAATTCTTTTATAGCTTTTTAAAAGCTCTCTCTGAAGGTAAATTATACTTGCATTCAGGGTCATTTGTTTCATGAAATGATGGATGTTTATTCATGTGAGGTCATTCATTTATGGATGAAATGTAATTGTCAATATGAAAGTGGTATTTAGAGGAAACGTCATGGTAGAAGTAGAAATGGTCAAAGGCAAGCAGTTGTTTGTATTGTTGGAACTGAAGGTGAGTACAAAATGCACTATCATTGTATGAGCTGCAAATAAAACACATAATCATATGTGTGCTAGGTTTAGCTCTTATTATGCAATGAGCATACTGTCAGGTACCTCATAGGTAGTTATAAACATAATTAAAAGCCTACTCTGTTCTCACATGGTTTATAATCTAGTGTGAGAAAGAATGCAAAGTCTTTTACTTAAAGATTTACGTAGTAAGAGAGTGGGTCTTTGCTGATGGTGAGGGAGGGAAGTGGAAATTGCAACACAACGTTATTGTAAAACCATGTAAAAATGCTGCTATTCTCTCTTCTTTTATTTTTTAATAATTATTTACCTTTATTTTCTGCTTTATGGTTTTATAAAATTGTACATCTTTTATCTTATTTGTTCCTTTCAACCAAACATGGAAGATGAGTAAGTTAAACTGTAAAGTTGGCATTGTGCAGATTAAAAAACCAAGGTTTTAGCCAGGTGTGGTGGCTCATACCTGTAACCCCTGCACTTTGAGAGGCGAAAATGGGTGGCTTCCTGTGGCTTGAGTCCAGGAGTTTGAGATCAGACTGGGCAACATGGTAAAACCCAATTCTGTACAAAAACACTTAAAGTTAGCTGGGTGTGGTAGCGCTTTCCCATAGTAGCAACTCAGGAGGCTGAGATGGGAGGAGCCTGAAAGGTGGAGGCTGCAATAAGCCAAGATCATGCCACTGTACTCAGCCTGGGTGACAGAGCAAGACGCTGTCTCAACAAAAGGAAAGAAAGAAAAAAAAGGAAAGGAAAGGGGAAAGGCGGAAACAAAACGAAACCAAGATTTCAAGAAGTGAAGTGTCCTGACTGGAGTTGCACAGCTCATGAGTGTGCAGATGTGGAACACAAGCAGGTTCTGTACTTGGAGTCCATCATTTTTATTTTTCTTTTCTTTAGGAGTATGCAGTAAACATTCTTTAGTTTATGTGTCTAGAATGCTACCTCCTTATCTTCCAGAAAATATGTTGCTCCATGCTCGATCCATGCAGTTGCAAAGGGAGCCATTTTCTGATGCTGCGTGGTCCTGGTGATTTTTCCAGAGGTCACTAACCCTAGTGCCCCACCTTCTGGTGACAGTAACTGCTCCAGAATTCAGCACCTTGCCCTAGCTGAGTTCACGAGAGCCCTTCCCTGGAACTTTTGGACTTGGCACCAAAAAAGATGATCTGCATTTTCTCTGATGAATAGTGAGGAACTGGGACCACAAGCGGCCTTAGAAGAGATGAGAAACAGAAGCTTAGATGGGAATGGTGGAAAGAGGATCTCTGAGACTCATTCTGAACCTCTCTTTCAGAGGTTACAGAATCCTGATAATTCAGTTCCCCTGGTCCCAGAGTGCAGCTGCTGTTGTCATCTGTTTGATGGTTTAATCTTTTTGGTGGTTGTCACTTGCATCCAAAGACGTCTGACTGATACCATAGGGATGTCTCAGCAGTTGGCTCTGCAGGAGAGTGCATCTGTACTCACGATGCAGAGGACTATTTTGAAGGCAAGGAGTTGCTCTTTTGTGCGTATACTAAGAATAACTTTCCCAGTGTTCAGCTGTTGTTCTTTTGGCCAAATCCAATTTGATAAGAGAAGATGCCATATGCAGTCTAGTTAGGAAGCATAGAATGTTTTCCCGTGTGCTACTCAGTAGCTGTTCTTCCACTGGGATATGGAATCCGAGCCTGAGGTCAGACTAGGAGTGCCTAAGAGCATCTGAGTGAAAATTTACCAGACAGAATGATCTTGTTCCTGTGGTCACCTGCATTGTGTCAGGTACTGTGTTAGATGCTCTGGACACTGGGAAGAGTAAAACGGTCAATTCAGGCATGCAAGCAGAGGATGTGATGAGACCTGTGTGAAGGTGTGCAGATAGTGGCCTGGGAGCACAGGCGGTGGGGAGGGCAGGCTGCAGAAGGCTTGCAGGGAGACAGCCACATCAGAGCTGAGACTGATCATATTGGTGGCAAAGGCCACAAGGGGATTCTATATGCTGAGGGTCTGAAGTGGCCACACTTGCTCTGCTGGGTTTCCACATTTGACAGCAATTGAAGTTACAACATCCCCAGCACCCCTAAGGGTGCCACCTCTTATATCTTGCAGCAGAGAATATGCTTTGGTTTTCTTTTTTTTTTTTTTCTCATTGTACAATCTCATATAATGAGCCTGAAATAAGATAACTAATGTCTAAATTACGCCATCCACTTTTTTTCTTTATAAAAGTTCTGAGCACTCAGTCTTTTCCTTCTTTCTAGATTGCTGCATTTCCATAATGATAATCTATTGATTTACCTCTGTGGTGCCTTAAAAACTGTGCTCTCAGCCGGGTGCGGTGGCTCACGCTGTAATCCCAGCACTTTGGGAGGCTGAGGCAGGAGGATCATGAGGTCAGGAGATCGAGACAAGCCTGGCCAACACGTGAAACCCCATCTCAAAAACACAAAAAATTAGCTGGGTGTGGTGGCATGTGCCTGTTGTCCCAGCTACTTGGGAGGCTGAGGCAGGAGAATCACTCGAACCTGGGAGGGGGAGGTTGCAGTGAGCCGAGATCACGCCACTGCACTCCAGCCTGGGAGACAGAACGAGACTCCATCTCAAAAAAAAAATTGTGCTCTCCCCATTAATTTGTTCAAAGCTATGGAAGACAGAGCTAGATAAGTCAAAATATCTGTGGACAACTAAACCCACCATATAGCTTCATGAAACACTTAATAAGTGTCTGATATATGACAGCCTGTATAAAACTACACCCATGCAAGCGCTCACACAGCACACACAAAGGAAGACTTATTTACATCACAAGGAATTCAATTAGAATTTTATTAGCATAATTAACATGGTGTTAAAATTAATTAGCAGTTGTTTTTCCCAAGTCATATTTTTAATAAAATACTTGAAGGTGCACTAGAAAACATTTTAGGAGCTATTTCTGCACAAAAAGAAGAACATGGATGTAGATGACTGTCAGTACATCAGTGTCACTTAATGTTTGTGTCACTTTTGGAATCCTAATCTCATAGGACTTTAAATATATAGCAGGCAGATCCCATGCCACTGCACCTTAAAATATTGGCATATTTTATGCAAAAACAAATAACTCGCAGCAATGCATCTGCCTACAGTAGTTTAATAACTTAGAATGCATTGAATTATTTAAGTGTCATACCTGAATGATGCCTGACATGGTCCAGAAATCAGTACAGCATATTTTCCCCTAATTCATAATAGAAAAACACATTGTAAATTATAATACACATAAGAAAATAAATTATTTGCTGTTACAAAATAAAATAAAACACTACAGCTCAGGCAAATGGGTAATTTGCATGTATTGTATCAACTGACTGATGCAAAGTTTTTATTTTGATGTAACATTTTTGTGTAGTTTTTTGGAACTGCGCCAATGATTCAAATTTTAATTGAGGAAAGTCAACTCATCTTACGCTAGAAGAGGAAGCATATTCACTTTCTAGAAAAGTGAAATTTACTCTTAAGTGCAGCTCTCAAAATTCTCTAAACCTGTCCCCTGCATGTTAATACAACTTTTAAAATCATTCCTTTATAGTACTGTGAAGATTGTATATGGACTATTGTTTCTGCATATTGAGAATTAAGCAGGACACTACCTTGAACAGTTCTAAGGCTGCCATTCACATATGTGTTTGCCCATAAACTGCTTCGGATATTTTAAACATTTGCACCTTTGACATCTGTATTACTCAGTGTTCTTCAAAGAAACACAACCGACAAGACGTCTACGTAAAAAGAGAGATTAAATATTTTAAGGAATTAGCCTCTGCAATAGTGGAGGCTTGGCAAGTCCAAAATCTGCAGGGTGGGTCTGCAGGGCCGGAGACTCAAGGGAGAGTTCAAGTCTGCAGGCAGAATCGCCTTTACTTGTAAGGTGGGCAGTCTTTTTCTCTTAAGTGCTTCAACTGATTGAATGAGGCCCACCCACATCTTGGTTATCTGCCTTACTTAAAGTCGACTGAGTTAAACGTTAATCTCATTTAAGAGAGTACCTTCAGAGAAACATCTGTAATAATGTTTGACCAAATACTGTATCTGTATACTGTGGCCTAGTCAGACTGACACATAAATTTGTCATAGCATCATACTGCTACAGATGCAGAGAGACAGAGATACCGGAAATATGCTTTTTTGTCTCAACAGTGTTATTGAGATTTATCCACGTGGGTGTGTATATGTAGATTTCATTCCTCTTTTCCTACTTGGTAGTGTTCCATTGCATAGATAGACTACAGTGCATTCATCTGTTCTCTGATGAATACTCAGATGGTTTCCATGCTCTTATTGATAGATGTTTCACAAGCAAGGACTGTTCTTGTGCATGTGTCCTGGGCAAATGTGGAAGAGTTTTTGAAGCATGAACATTGCTAGACCAGAAGAATGTCTAGCTTCAAATTTAAGAATGACTCTCCATTTGTTGTCTGAAATGCTTGGGCCCCTTTTATACTCCCATTGTCAGTTTATGACAGTTTCTGTTTCATCCTGTATGTGCCAACTACTGTCAGCCTTTTAAATCTTTGCCAGTTTGATGGGTCGGTTGTTTCACTCTGCATTACCCCAGTTATCCCTGAAGTTTAGCACATGTTCAGCATTAGTAGTCTGTGAATTGCCTGTTCCTCAGGCCTGTCCCCATTTTACTTTTGGCTTCAAGTGAGTGCTGGAACTAAGGCACTTGGGTGCAGGTCTCAAATCTGCTATTCATGTGATCTTGCGCAAATTTTATCTTTAATATCTGTAGTCTTTTTATTCTTAAGAATGAGTCTAATACAAGCACCTTCCTTGTTGAGCTTTTCTAAGTTCTGAATAACTTAATACATGTAAAGCATTTCGGTGGGGTTGGTTCATAAATGAAAGCCATCATTAATTATATGAGAGGCATTTATAAATTCTTCATGCTATCTAGATTCTTATAAATTCTTCTAACTTGTGGCATGTCTCTTAATTTTTTTACTTGCAAATTTTAATGTATTTAAATTTTGTTCTTTATATGTCTAAAATTCTTCCTTATATGAAGTTCAAAGTGTCATTTCCTTTATTTTCTTATTTAAATATTTAAATTTAACCCTTCAGATTTGTTCCAAATGTATCTTCCACTTCTTGTGTGTAGTGTGAGGTAGGGATCTATTTTTTTTTTCCACGTGGATATCAATTGCTGGAAAAGCACTTATTTTTCCAGTATCTTTGTCCTCTAATTTGTAATATTACTCCTACCTTTATACTGTGGCATCATTGATCTGTATCCACCTATTATATTACATTGTGTATCATTAATACATTTAAAAATCATTTTTATAATGTATTTATATATATAAATACGTATTTATATATATATGCGTATTTATATATATAAATGCGTATTTATATATATAAATACGTATTTATATATATAATCCAAATATATATATTTATATATATTTATTTAAATAAAATTTATATATATTTAAATAAATATATATTTATAAATATATATATATATATTTGGATTTTTTATATATATATATATATATATATATATGCACCTCCCTCCATCTCCTGGAAATATATCCCTTGACTTTTCATTCTCAATCCCTCCTTAGCCCCTGTGAGTAGCAGGAAAGGCCTCCTGGGCTTATAGGAGCTAAGGAGGATTCTGGTTGGGAGAAAAGTGGAGGGAAAGATTGTAGCAAAAGGAAGGAATGGCATCTCAGTCTCCCTGTACCCAAACCTGCCATTCTTTTGTTTCATTCTACTGTAGTCATAAGAGTTTGTTGCAGAGGGGCCAGCTGTGTGTTCTCTGGAGTGAAGTGGGAAAAATTCCCCTCACTCTGACTTTCAGGTCTCCAAATTTAAGGACTAGGAAATATTGATCAGCACCTCTCACTAGTATTCATACACTCTTGCTTTTTTCTTCTAGTCTTTTCCAGAACTCTTCTCCCTGGCCTTTGATCTTCTGCTCTTTTTCAGGAAAACTTTTAGACTTGGGCCTGTGAAAGAGAACCAGAGCTGGACAGTAGTTAAAGCAGCAAAACCAGATTTGATTTAGAAACTATTGCAATAGGAGAAGAGAGATTTCACTATAAAACTGGGCTTCATTCTGAATACAACAAGGAGAAGTAGGGACTTAAAGCCAAGGAGGAACGTGGTGGTGGGTGGGGATCAGTGGATGGAAGATTACCAAGAGGGGGTCTCGAGGGGAGATGGCTGTTTGCTAACCTAACAGGATTCTTGCTGGGGGACCAGATATAACCTGAAGTATTGTAAAGGATGAGTAGTTTGATCAGATATTAAGAAAAAATCAAATATCAAGGGTAGGGGTTCTCTCTAAACTAAATTATCAAAGTTCTTCCCAAAACTGGTCTTAGCAAGGACAGGGCTAAGATTGAGGCCTCGTTGAGAAGAAGGCTCATAGGAGCCCGACTAAAGCTTTGTCAAGAAGGGCTCTGTCAGGCCACCAGACCCCTCTGACACAAAAGATACAGATTTCTGGTTTCTGTTATCACTCAGCCTCCATTCTCAGTCCAGAAAGCAAGAGAGGCAGAGTTTTAGCCTGGAGCACACACATGCCTAGAAGACAAAGTTAATGGTGAGACTGATTTGACCCAGCAATTTTATTACTGGATACATACCCAAAGAAATAGAAATCATTCTGTTATAAAGATACATGCACATGTATGTTCATTGTAGCACTATTCACAATAGCAAAGACATGGAATCAACCCAAATACCCATCAATGATAGAATGGATAAAGAAAATGTGATATGTATGCACCATGGAATACTATGCAGCCATAAAAAGGAACAAGATCATGTCCTCTTCAGGGACTTGAGTGAAGTTGGAAGCCATTATCCTCAGCAAACCAATGCAGGAACAGAAAACTAAACACCTCATGTTCTCCCCTATAAGTGGGAACTGAACAATGAGAACACATGGACACAGGGAGAGGAACAACACACACTGGCTCCTGTCCAGGGGGCAGGGTAGGGAGAGCATCAGAATAAAGAGCTGATGCATGCTGGGCTTAATACCTAGGTGATGGAATGATCTGTGCAGCAAACCACCATGGCACGCATTTACCTATGTGACAAACCTGCACATCCTGCACATGTACCCTGGAACTTAAAAAAATAAAAAGATAGTGAGATCAGCCCTGCATAACCTTCACCTCCCCACAGCAGGTGCACAGTACTGACAACTCTGCACTATCCCTGAGTGCTGTTAGACAGTGCCTCACGCTTTCCATGTGGCTGAAGAATTCGCGTGACCAGAACGCCTGATGTAGCCCAGACCTACATTCTCCTAACAGAGAAGAGTGTGTAACCCACACAAGGTAGCAGTGGGAATCTGCTGGGCTTTCCTCAGTAAAAGGACCGTCTCAGTATTAGAGAAACAGTTTTATAGTGATGGTTGCTAATAGCCCATATGTTAAAGACTGTATTACAGGCACATTGGACAAGAGAAAAACACGATACCCCTCAGAGGGCATGAACAGAACAGCAAGGTCTGCATTGCATGGATGCTGCTGTTCAACTTAAGGAATTACTTTTTCTAAGGTTTACATATATTTCCTCAATACTGAATTTTTTTTTTAAGAGAGAGTCTCGCTCTGTCACCCAGGCTGGAGTGCAGTGGCATGATCTTGGATCACTGCAACCTCTGCCTCCTGAGTTCAAATGATTCTCCTGCCTTAGCCTCCCAAGTAGCTGGGACTACAGGCAGGTGCCACCATGCCCTGCTAATTTTTTTTCTTTTTGTTTTTCAATAAAGATAGGGTTTCACCATATTGCCAGGCTGAAATACTGAAATTTTTAATGTGTGATTTACTTATTTTCTAAAACTGTATGACTAATACAAAATGTATTTGTTTAAATCAGCTTTTAATTCCAAATATATAGATTCTTATCTCTTTTTTCTTCCCATGTTAACAGTATTAAGGAAGTTGACATATCTCTTTGGTATCATGACATTCCTTAAACTATAGAAAATACCAAAAATGTCTTTATTTGTACACTGGGCATGGGCATGTGATTTCAATTCCCATACAGGATGGGAAAAGGAATCTTCATTTTGTGTTACTAAAACCACAGGATTTTCCTGAGAGTTAACCCATGGACTAAGCAGTCAGGTGGAAAATGACTCAGAATTTCTCCAGTAAACAAGGTAAAACATAGGGGCTGGGGTAAAAGCAAGCAAATAACAGTAGTAAGGGTGTCAAAGCATTTTAGGAGGGTTTTGTAAGACTGGCTATTGAGAATTAAATGAGACTGAGCTTGCTGGGTCAGCTGAAGGGTTTTAATTTGTCAGTCTTTCATCTTAAAAAAATCTGAGGAAGAGGGAGTGCTAGAACGAGACAAGTTTTAACATGAGTTTCCTGAGTGTTGAGTAAACATTATCTGGCAAAGATGTATCAGTATGCGATGGTACAATAGCCATGGTGTTATAGGTTATTAGTGAAGACTGTTGCAGTTAAACCTGTATTAACAATTGAAGATAAAATGGAATAATTTAAAAGCATTGCACTTACTCATGGCTTCTTATTCTATAAATATTCAATGCAAGGTTTAAGTTTACTTATGAAAGCCCACTCTTTATCACAATTAATTGATTCAAAAAAGATATGTAAATCATACCCTCCTAGGTGATCTAAGTAACGTTTGTTGCCTAGCATCTGCAGAAAGATGAAACAGTCATTCCCTAACAGTGTGTGCATCGGAGGAGGATCTCTAGCAGAAGCTACCAGCCTTTTGTAAATGGAGGCTGTAGCATTCATCTTTATGGGGGCATGGAGCTTATCAGAACCACTTTGGAGTGATTTTCAGAACATGTGGTTCTCTTCCCAGCATCATGCCTAAAGTCCGATGCTGATGCTGCAAGCTAGGAGAGAGAGGGTATCAAGTCCGAAACCTCTTAACTCTCCCTGTTGAGTACATCTTCTCTGGGCACTTAAAAACTAGTAATTATTTAACATCTACATCATGCCAGTCACTCTCCTGGGTGCTGAGGGAGGAAGCTTAAAACCATTAGATGAGAAGCATGAATTGCCTCTTTTTAAACACCCAACAACTTTGACTGATCATGCTGATATTCTGAGATTTTCAGCCCATGGCCCTGCCCCTGAATGCCCCATTGACAACCAAACAACACTTACTTGCCAGCCATGGTAGTGAATCACCATGAGAGTGGATTCTCCGATGCCCTGGAGCAGAGATAAGCCGTCCCTGCTGAGCCCTGCCGAAATTAGATTTGGTAGCAAAATAAATGACTGTTATTTTAAGTTCCTAAGTTTTGTTCAGCACTGTGTTATGGGCCGACCTGTGTCATGCCAAAATTCATATGTTAAAGTGTTAACCCCCAGTAGCTCAGAATATGACCGTAATTAGAGATGGGGCATTTAAAGAGGTTATTGAGTTAAAATGAGGCTGTGAAGATTGGCCGTCACCCAGTCTGCCTGGTGTCCTTATAAGAAGAGGAAATCCAGACATGAAAGAGATGTCAGGGATGCACATACACAGAAGAAAGACCACGTGAGTGGGTGGGGAGGAGGGAGCAGCTGCAGGCCAAGGGGAGAGGCCTCAGAGAAACCCAGCCTGGACACTGTGATCCCAAGCTTCCGGAAATGTGAAGAACCAAATCTTTGTTGTTTAAGCCACCTACGCTGGGATATTTTGTTATGGTAGCCCTAGAAAACCAGTATACGTGATAGGAAAACAGATTCAGTGCACAGGTGTTGACTTTATTTTGCACACTCTTTCAATTTTTTTGCCATTGGCCATCGCTTCATGGAATTCTATGGCTATTTTCTATTGCTTCCTGGAATCCTATTTCCTATAACTGTTTGCTTTCAGTAGCACTAACACCTTTCATGAGGTAACAGCTTTAGTCACCAAAAAGAACATTTTAGAAAAACTGATGGAGTTCATGAACATTTCCGGAAACGTGGCTCCCCCAAGCCTCTTTGAGTCAATAATGTAAACATACTCGGCCTTTCCTTTCCCTCCGTGACCTTATCCTTTCTGGGATTTACTGGGCTTGTGTAATTATTTCCTAAAGGTGAAAAAACCATTTACCCAAGGAGCAAACATCTGCCATTAAAAGGCCAAAAACATAAAATGTTTGTTATAATATTTTTTGCAGTACACTAGCTACATGGTCATTAACTTGTCTGGAGGATTTCATGTGTGGTGAACATGTCACATGCTGATTCAAAGAAGGTAAATCCTGATCTTTTTCTCTTTTGCTTTTCCTTCCCCATCTTGATCTGAAGTGAGGCTTTCTCCCCACCCAGGGCCAACATTTCTTATACCACTCATACTCCTTACCCTCAGTTCGCTCCTTGATCCAGGGAGTTGAAGACACACAGCAGAGGAGGGGTCTGCGGGAAGAAGAGACAGGGCTGGATAATAGAGTCTTCAGGGCTGGAGTAGCAGGCAACCTTCAGGGAAATCCTAGGGGAAGGAAGAGCCCCCCGGGACAAAACTGAAAGTGCTCGGGGATTGCCAAATGTGTGTGTAAGAGAGAAACATGCCTATAAATGCTTCCATCTGTTTCTATGGACTGAATTGTGTTTCCCTTCCAAAAAATATATATGTTGAAGCCCTAACTCCCCTCTACGTTAGTGCATTGGAGATAGGGCCTTTGAAGAGGTGATTAAGATTAATGAGGTCACAAGGGTGGAGCTCTGATATCACAGAACTAATATCCTTACAAAAGAGGAGGAAATCGAGCTTGGTCTCTCTCCATCATGTGAGGGCATGCAGGAAGGTTGCCATCTGCAACCCAGGAAAGGAGCCCACATCAGAAATCAAAACCTGCTGGAACCTTGACTGTGGACTTACCAGTCTCCGAACTATGAGAAAATGCATTTCTGTGGTTTAAGCCAACCAGTCTGTGGTATTTTGTGTGGCAGAACAGTCTAGAACATTATTATTTTTATTCCTTTATTATTCCAACACATTGACATTAATGGTCTTCTTTTAGCCTGTTGGTATTAACACTTGCTGTCCTATGTCCCTTTTCATTTGAGTTAAGATGTTGCTGGATTTTGAATGTTCTGAGCTTTACAATAAGTGCTGCTTATAGAGATGGGTTGAGGAAAGCAGAAACAAATTACATCATTTAAGACATCAGACTTTTAAAACTGAGTGTGGCTGGGATATGGACTTCGACTCTTATTGCAAGTAAGATGAGGAGGCGTGATATAGTGTGTATATCTGCCCCCACCCAAATTTCAGGTTGAATTGTAATCCCCAGTATTGGAGATGGGGCCTGGTGGGGGGTGACAGGATCATGGGGGTAAATTTCTCATGAATGGTTTAGCACCATCTTCTTGGTGCTGGCCTTGCAATACTGAGTGAGTTCTTGCAGGATCTGGACATTTAAAACTGTGTGGCATCCCACCGGCACACCACATGCTGTCTCTCTTGCTCCTGTTTTCGGCATGTGATGTGTCTGCTCCCTCTTCACCTTCCGCCATGACTGGGCACTTCCTGAGGCACCACCCTCAGAATCAGATACCACCATGCTTCCTATACAGCCTGCAGAATCATGAGCTAGTTAAACCTCTTTTCATATAAATACCCAGTCTCCAGTATTTCTTTATAGCAATGGATGAATCATCTAATACAAGACACCAGAGGGATTAAGCCTCTTTAAGAGGAGTGACATGAATTTCCTTTGCTTTGAAGTGGATTGGCTATGCCTGCTCTCCTGAAATTATACTTTAGGCCGGGCGTGGTAGCACATGCCTATAATCCCAGCACTTTGGGAGGCGAAGGCAGGTGGATCACCTGAGGTCAGGAGTTTGAGACCAGCCTGACCAACTAAGTGAAATGCCATCTCTACTAAAATTACAAAAATTAGCTGGGCGTGATAGCAGGTGCCTGTAATCCCAGCTACTTGGGAGGCTGAGACAGGAGAATTGCATGAACCCGGGAGACAGAAGTGCAGTGAGCCGAGATCACACCACTGCACTCCAGCCTGGGTGACGGAGCAAGACTCTGTCTCAAAGAAAAAAAGAAAGAGGGTAAGATCAGAAGCAGGAAGACCAATTGGGAGGCTATTGAAGTCATTTGGAGCAGAGATGACCAGAGGGGTGCAGGGATGGGAATGAGAAGTGGTCGGATTACAGGCATATTTTCAAGGTAGAGATTGACAGATTGATAGACGCTTTAGGCAGGGATCATGGGTTGCCATTAATTGAGCTACTGAAAATGGTGAGAGGGACAGTTTTGGAGGGGATGTCATAATTTTGGTCATATTTGGTTTCAAAAGTCTCTTAAATATTTGAGTGGACATCACAGAAGCTCAAATATCCTAGTCTGGAAGACAAGGACGGTTCTGGATTGGTGGTATAAAATCAACAGGTGTTTGGCTATAGAATCAAGCAATCGTGTATTCTCATCCACCCAAGACAGCCCCATGGATGCCTTTTTCCTCAGTGCAAATATTTGTATCACCCCATTTCAGACTCGGAAGCAACAAGTTTTGACAGCAATTTATATTGTCACCCCAGTCTATACCCACGTCTAATTAAAGTCATAAGATTGGATGGGAACACCGTGGGAGTGAGTGAAGGTAAAGAAGAGAAGAGGACCAGGTTGAGCCCCTGGACTGCCATCATTTAGAAGTCAAGCAATGAGGGAGAATTGTGGAAAGAGACAAAGAAGGGACCTTAGAATTAGGAGGAAACCAGGAGAGGTGGGTCCCCAGGAGACAGTCCCTCAAGGAGTGGCTGATTTTGGGATGCCCCACACACTGTTCACGTCTCTTCTCTGCTCATCTTCATCCAGACTCGAGGCTTTGATTATCATCTGTGTTGCAGTGACGCACACATATTTATATGCTGAGCTTACTAACTGGCCACCGTCTTCAAGCTGCATCCCTTGCTCCTGTCCCTCTCATGTCAGAAGCCAGGGAAGCATTTTCTCGAATGGTCAGCTCCTCACTGAGGTCTTTCCTGGCCACTAGCTTCTCCCAATCCCTGTTTTCCTATGTTATTTTTGTGCTTGTCCCTTCTAGCACCTGGAACTGACCAGCATACTTTGATGTTTTCCTTCCTATTTTCCTCCTCCATGGCGTGCAAGCTCTGTCACTGTTCTTCATGCTTTCCAGTGCCTGCCACATAAGAGGTGCTCCATGAATATTTGTTGAATAAATAAATGAAAGACAAGGAAATAGGACCTGTAAAGGAAGCCCAGTGAGCAAGCAGAGGCAGGAGAGAGAGAAAGATAGTTCAAGGGCAAGGCCAGACATGCAAGAGAGGGAAAGCTTATCTATAGTGCGTAGAGGTTGAGTAGAATGGCGACTGTAGGGAGGCATTGGATTGGCACGTCCCTTGCGAGCCTTGATGGAGATAGCTGGTGGAGAGGCACGAGGAGAACTGAGCGTAGAAGAAATTAAGAAGAACATCCTAGTTGGAGGGATGTCAGGATTGTTAGAGAATGTGCTGGACCAGGACAGAGCTGTTGGAGCCAAGGAAAGAAGTCACCACTGTGGAGTACAGAAAAGTAGAGACAAGAGGCTTTTGCAGCAAAGTTGTAGTTGTGCTGGCTTTCTGAGAGGGAGAGGAGTTACGGGGAGGTTGGGTGTCTGGCAAGGGAAGTGCACTTGGGCACCAGAGTTTCCCAAGTCAGACAGCATAAAAGCCTAAAGCAGGCCGGGCACGGTGGCTCACGCCTGTAATCCTAGCACTTTGGGAGGCCAAGGCGGGTGGATCGCTTGAGGTCAGAAAGTTCGAGACCAGCCTAGCCAACAAGGTGAAACCCTTTCTCAACTAAAAATACAAATATTAGCCAAGTGTAGTGGCACACATCTGTCATTCCAGCTATCTGGGAGGCTGAGGTGGGAGGATCAGTTGAACCTGGGAGGTTGAGGCTGCAGTGAGCTGAAATCATGCCACTGTACTCCAGCCTGGGCAACAGAGTGAGACTCCATCTCAAAAAAAAAAAACAAAACATAAAGCACCAGAGCAGAGCAGCCCACACCATTCAAAAGCAGCTTTTGAAGACTGGCCCTTGAAGTTTCTTTCTGGGACTTATGCTGTTCTGCAGTTAGCTGTTTTTTTAATTAAAAAGTGAGTTCAACATGTTTTCCCTAAAGCAATTATTTACTTATCAATGATGTGAATTATAAATTGGAAAAAAACTGTCATTTGTGGTCTCAATAAAAGTGAGAGTTTCAAAAGCTTACATTTTCTTAAATAATATTTAAGAACCAAAAGTTCCGTTGAGTTGTATCCTTAGATTTATGTTCTGAGGATTATTTTAAAAATATTTTCTCTCACTGCTCTAGGGAAAAAAAAGGCAAGGGGTAGGTTTCATGTTCAAGTTGTTCTGCATAGTAAGGGGGATTTTCATTCGATGTTTTCTTTTTCTCTTCAGAAATATAGTGGATTCGTTTCCTTGGGCTGCCATGACCAATTACTATTAAATGTGTGGTTTAAAGCAACAGAAATGCATTGTTTCACAGTTCTGGAGGACAGAGGTCTAAAATCAAGTAATCAGCAGCCCACACCCTCAGAAAGCTCTAGGGGAGAATCTTTTCTGGGCTCTTTTAGCTTCCAGTGACCTCTCGCTTTTCTTGGTTTGTGGCCTCATCACTCCAGTCTCTGCTTCCATCTTCACATGGCCTTCCTCTCTGTGTGTGTTTATGTCTCAAATCTCCTTCTCCTTTCTCTTATAAGGACACCAGTCATTGGATTTTGTGCCCACCCCGAATCCAGGCTGATTTCCTCTTGAGATCCTTAAAGTGAATTACGTTTGCAAAGACACTGCTTTCAAATAAGGTCACATTAACAGATACTAGGGGTTAGTACTTGGGTATGTCTTTTTGGGGGCCACTTTGCAACCCATTATGCACAGTTTTGTAATTTGAGATGTACGATTTATTTGTTGTAAATCAATACATCATTATTTGTGCTCTGGAAAAGTCATATCACTTTATTATATAAAGAAATAAGATTGCGTTGAGTTTCTAAGAAAGAACTAAGGCCATGTTTTAATTGTATTTTTTAGATCATGTGCAAGTAATGAAGGACTTGGGAATTAAAATCAGATATTCAGCAATCTACAAATTGTATGTTTCTCTGGCTGGCATTAAATCATCTAGAAAACACAATTAGTAAAATGTCTTTTGAAGAAACACATTCTACTCAATACATTCCCCGTGGATTGTCACAAAATAGAATCCCGATTAATTTGAAGTCATGTCAAACTTTAATTCTAGCTGTTTCAAAGTCTTATTTCCCTTGAATGTAGAGCTGTAGGAGTTTAAAAATAAGCAGAGAACCGAGAAAGGTTAAAGGGAGAGAATGTGTGTGGTGTAAGAGAAGGAAATTATGTTTATTAAGCATCTCCTTGATTAACAGCGCTCTTGCAGTGGGGACCTCATTTATTAACAGAGCAAGCCAGAGAGGTGGATAGGATCTTACCCCTCTTATTGTGGAAGAGACTGAGAAGCAGATGCGTATATCAGTGGCCCAGCTGGGAAGCCACGGGGCAGAATTTGAACTCAGCCTGTCCTCTGTTCCATCCTTCTCTCTCATTGCTCACCTCACTGGCTGCTGTCAGGACAGTTGGAGCAAAAGCTGGGAGAGCTGGCTTCCAGTCCTGATATCACCACTAACCAGCTGTTGATTCTGAGCAGGAATTAGGAGGCACCAGATGCTCTGGGTTTGAACCCTCTCTCTGCTGCTTGTTAGCTATGGGACCTTGGGCCACTTACTTGTGTCTTTGTGACTCAGTTTCCCCATATGTAAAGTGGGGACGTTAGTAGCCCCTACCCCATAGCACTGTGTGAGAATTAAATAAAGTGATGTATACATAAAGTGCTTGTAATGGTACCTGGCACTTTGTAAGACCTGTTGAGAACACTTGTTCCCACCCACATATTAGCCTGCATAAGTTTATCTATGGAGAGAATTCAAATCAGCTTATCCAGCTTCCTACCAACTCTACACCCATAATTAGGCTAGTAACATTGGTGAAACATCCTAGGAAGACCAAGTACCAGTTAAGCCCCAGATTTGCTGTTTTTCTTGCAACAGAAAGATTTTTAGAATGTTCATAAATGACAAAGAAATATTTAATATTTTTTTATATTTTATTGCATTTTAGGTTTTAATATTCTTTTAGAACTTTCTTGTAGATTGGTAATTCTAGACCTACCTCACTCTTTTTCCTTGGAAAATAGTTCTTTGTTCCAACAACAATAACAACTCTTTGCTTAGATTAAAAACATGTTTTCATTAGAGAGTAACAAGCAAAAATAAACTATCGTATTTTATGCAGGGAGAAGATAATTGTTAGACTTGATTGTTTTATAATCTATTTCTAATAGATTAAATCTTGCTCTAGGGATGTTTTTTAGTGTTTTGTGTTAGGATGTTGTCTTTTTTTAAAAAACAAAATCAACTTTCGGTGAAAATTGTTTTATTGGTTTTGTTTGTTTTCTAATTACTCTCCAAAATATGTTTTCAATGTGATATTGGACATGTTCTTTTCTGTCTCGGGCTTGTCTCACATTTCTGCTGAGACAGATTGTTTACCACTCTGTGTTCACGTGAAATGAGGATTTAGGAAGATGATCCTTTCATATGAAAAAGTTACTAGTTATTGCTAAAATAGACATGTGGCCAAAAATATTGAATGAGCACCCAAAGCAGTCATAGAAATCTCCATGCATACTTAAGCCCAAAGGCTTTAAGAAATGAGGCTTTGATGAATACATGTCATGAAAATTAAGTTAAGATTTTCATAAGGTTGTAAAATATTACTTCTAGGATAAGTACAACTGTCAGGGATTACACCAATAAAAAGTACCTTGGCTCAGCCCCTGGTTAGTATGAGAACAAGTGATGAATGTTGATGGGGACTGTCGTTTAAGGTTTTCAGTTAAACATGTTCTAAAAAGGAGTATTTATAAGAGCAGGAGACAAGGAGAGTGAAGCAGGAGCCATCGAGGTAAAACATGGGAAAAATGAAAAGCAGAAGGCATAAATACACCCCTCGGGAAATCTATGTATTCATTCAAATTGTGTTTTTCCAGTGCCAAACTTTAAAATGTTAATATCCCAGAGTAAAACCTCTTTTTAGGAAAACTTAACTGTGTATCAGGATGGCATACAACGTTTTCTTTTAGTGGAAAATAGACACAGAGGGAGTTAACCCATGCTGTTTCACGTCAGCCTAGAAACAAATGAGAATTTCTGAAATGAGGTTGCCCAATAATACCATTTATCTGGGCCCATAAGTGTCAGTTATTCAAAATGCAGTTGCTGTTGCAGGGAGACAGGAACAGCTCATCTCACAGCATCACTTATTCAGTAGACTGTGTCCCACTGCAGAGCTGTGCAAGGTCCCGTGATATGGAAGGAATTAAGTGAAAAGAAATTCCAGTGACTGAAAAGCCCAGTTTTCCTTTGAGCTATGGTACTTAATAAAACAAATGCACAGTTATTTTTAACAAAGGCATCTGAGTTTCCTTGGCTGAACAGAGGGACTCCTCTTCAGTGGGACACTTCTCCAAGTAACCAAGGGGACAGTTTTGTACTCGGAGCACCAAAGGCAGTGTGACTCATACGCTTAGCCAGTTACACGCCTGGTGTGCATATTACCCCTGTGTCCACCTGAGACTCAGGGTGTGTTGAGGTTGCAGCCAGATCACTCTCTGATTTGATGGGTGCATATAATAATAACAATTATTTTTCATTCAGCTCAAATACTTGGGTCAGCAAATATTCTGTGAGGGCCAGATGGCAAATATTTTAGGCTTCGTGGGCCAGGAGGCAAAATGGAAACTATTGTATGTAGATACTTGTATAACAGGAGAGAAAACAAATTTCCACAAAATGATTATTAATGAAATTCAAAAACAATTCATAATGTTAATAATAATACTGTTTTGTAATACAGGTCTACCAAGAAGAATGGGATGATTTTTTGTGAGAATGCCTAGGTCGTCTTCAAAGTTAGTGTTCCCTGTCATCAGATATGTGTAACTATAAAAGCCATTTTTAGCTCACAGGTCATACAATAAAAGGAGGTGGTCCAGAAATTTTCCCAAGGGCCAGACTTTGACCCCTACTGTAATATACATTAATTTTATGTACTCATGGATATAATTCTAGTGTCTTTCCCGGAATTATAAAAGTAGATAGTTTGCCCTAATATATTTTAGTAAGGTCGCCCTTTGCCCTTTGAGTCTAAGTGGTGCAAATGAAAATGTGACAATGATATTTTTATGGGATCGTTGCATTGCAGTTTCGGAGCCCATGACCT